>LBNU01013531.1:153354-176573 GCA_014162995.1 Artemisia annua
TTATAAAGTTCCTGGAGCTCCATCATTTGCTGTCCGAAGAAATAAAAAAAAAAAAAAAAAAAAAAACTGTATCATAACCTAGGAGTCTAGGACACAAGTGTAGATGAACATTAAAAGGTTGTAATTAGAATAAACATACCACTATATTCTTGTTTTTAATGATGAATCACAAACGTATTTACCAAAGAGAAATGCTACACTCACAAGTCAGAAAAAAAATATTTCACATAGATGTCAATCAAATATAAGAGAAAGTATGATATAATGTGGTTGGTGCATTAAATTTATCACATGAATGTGTGAAATTTTTTGTAAAAGTCTGTGAATGTAGCATTTTTGATAACGAAAATATATAGTAGTCATGTTAATGCTAATGACATATGTCATACAACTTTTTTACGCACTTGAGTGATTATATAAAGCAAAAGTCTCATATAGTACTACTAAAATTTTAAGCTTTTAACATGCGTGGACCAAGTGCTATACTACTGACCGAAAGTTCATGAAAAGGTGGAATAATTTGCAAACTTTCAATCTATTTTGGAAAATGTTCATACTCGACCAGATCTCTTAACAGATATATAACTGGAATTTGAGAAGAAACAAAGACAATGATATCTCAACAATACATATATAAGGAGTTAATGATTTTGTAAACTAATTAAAGAACCAAAACCATTTGCTGTACTGTAAACTTCCAGTGTTTGATCACATGTACATATATTCTATTGAATAAAATATCTTTTGTGGACCTAAATAATGGAAAATGACACGTACCGATATAAATTACAAATGCTTTCTTATTCTACTACACTTATATGTTAATTATCTGTAAACTCATAAAGGATACCTACTTTCTTAGCCGGTCACTGTTTAATGTTAATTAAATGATCGATACTTAATAATAGGAAAATGAGTAACGAAAGCATTTCTCGATAATTGTTTGTATCTGCATTTTTCTTTGGTAGACAAATTAAAGATTTTGTAATGTACTATTTAAATGATTATCATCGAGGATTCACAGGTTTAAACTTACGTATGTTCTCACAAGAGGTATCATGTTCAAACTCCAATACAACTTTTAACGTTAGTTAATGAAAAGGATCAGAAACAATCATGAGATAATCTTAGTTAGACAATGTACGTCTGAGTCATAGACTCTTCTAATCCTTCCTAAGTAATCAGAACAAAAAAACAAAAATAACTTTATTTGTTTAAACATTTTATCCAGAATTATGTACGTTATTGAGTCCTAAGTATATGTTTAATCCAACAGATATAATGTCAAATATACATATAAAACTTAAAAACAGATCCTCTACACAGGGACGGAACTTAATAAGGACCGGGAAGTGTTATGCCCCCCTCAAAATTGTTGGCAACAAGTATAATTTTAAACTTCTTTGGCAAATGTTGACATGAAGACAAATTCAACATACTTCTTTGGTTCGATGAGTTCATGGGCGGAGCTTACTCGAGGCTGGGAGGGTGGTAACCTCTCTAGAAAGTTTTTCAAAGTGTATTTTTTCTGTTATTTGTATGTTAAATCTTATATTCTATTTTTTAGCCCTCCAAATATATAAGCAGAGGAAGGAGTTTCGGAGGGGTGTACAATAGAAGCCGTCGCAAAGGACTTCCACTAAAAGGGGACACATTTTATTGGTTTAGCATATAAATACGTTGTTTACAAATAGATAGAGCCTCTTTGTTATTATTGCCCAGGACCACCGAAAACTACAAGACGGCCCCGTATATTAGAACCATCTTACTGGCCCTTCCGGATTTTATGTTGAAGCTCTGCCAGTGCATGAGTTAAATATAATAATACTACATTCGAACGAAGATGTCACTTTAGTTATTGTTTTTATAGAAGTTGGCTGGATCCTTGGAGGAGGTGGGGTAAGGGGGACAAAATGGTAGTGTGATTACACGGTATATCCGGGCTGCTAAAATAAGAAAGTGAGGTTGAGAATGAAACTGGACCCTTTCATACGCGTTTTTTTCCATATGGCCCATCTTACTTTTTTTAGCAAGGGACATGTTTCATCCATATTCATTTACTACCATTTTATATGTTACATGTGATTTGTTACGTACAACATGTACCCGATTATAACATGATTTGTTACGTATAACATGTACCCGATTACATATAACATGATATGTGCTTCATTTGTCCCCATAATTTCTGTACATCTAAATGCCATATCCTATTTGGATCATGTTTGGATTAAAATGAGCATCACGATTTCTGATTGTTATTCCAGAAACTATACACTATATTGTTTAATTATCTTTTGTTTTATATTCAAAGGTTTTGTTTTGATGCATGATATAGAAAGATTATCGAATTCACAAATGATAATAGCTAACAACCCTAATCATTTCACTAGTTTCTTGCGAAATCAGACTTGCAAAGTCGACGAAAGAAATGACTTTAAGCCAACTTTCTTCAAAGTTAACGAACAAAAGATCGCATAAACAAGGTATATGAACCACGTAAGCGGCGTTGAGCATTCACTACAAATGCCCACTACTATTTACACGCAATTATAAAATAAATGAAAAAACGAGAAATGCAGAAAGAATCTCGGAGTCCCAACCACTTTTCCCCTTCTAATTTGACGTTGATCGGTTTATTATGATGTCGACTCAATGCTTACACCGAGCATTCCAAGACACAGTATACTTGCTCTTATGCCTGATTCGTATTGCACAATCATATAACACCTGACACCTATATAAATTAATTATATCTTGCATAGTTGCACTTATCATAAAAGAAAAGATTTTTTTTTTTTTTTTTTTTTTTTTTTTTTTTTTTTTTTTTTTTAAAGTAAAAGTAAAGTAAAAAAACATGTATCCGACAAATCACATGCACCCTTTACTCACTTCTTTCCTTCACAAATCACATGCAACGTTCAAAAACTAAAAAGGATCCCGTGCGTGAAACTATGACGTGGGTGAAGCTTCATGCGCAAGAAGGGACCTCCGGCGGCGGTGTTCCCGTGGATAAAGGGATCCCTCATGTGCCTTCCCGTGCCCACTCCCACCTCCCTAATCACGTTTAGAAAAAAAAAAAATGCATATCTAAAAAGTTACATCATGATAGATGTTGTTTTGGACATAGTCATGAATCATGATTGCATTATTACAAAATAGTACACGTCGAATTTCTATAACCTGGCTTATACAACCAGATTATAAAAGAAAACATGAAATGACAACTACATACCACTAATGCGTAACATCATCAGTCAATTTTGTTAAAGTTATATAACAATTTTTTAGTTCGCTTGATTTTGGTTGTATAGCTTCTATTTTAAAACTTAAAATTAAAATATTTGTACACCTATAAATATTCCTTTTACTATGCAATTGCATTTTTTCCATTGTATTATGCAACCCCAAACGCAGTCGAGACAACACGTGTTTGTCGAAAATGACAATCACATAGTCACCTTGTGATTACATTATTGTTGTTGTGTGATCATCCACTAAGATATATGCAATCCGTTAATACACATCAAATGTATATCTAGCTAGCATCATATACATTCATACCTGATAGGTCTTGTCAAACATCGTATGGGAGTCGGGTGATCGACTGGTCATCATGATCAAACCACTATTGATGGAGTAACGTTAAGTAGTTCTATCGCGTAACCAAGATCGTACACTGTCAAAAAGAGACAAACATTAAATCCTACATGTAGTCGATGTGTCAAAATTAGATATATTTATAATAGGGATGAGGGTGGATCCGTGGGTTACCTAAATGGACTAGAAATCATTTTTTTTTTCTTTCGTGCAGATTTGCGGTCAATAGAAAAAAATACAATGAAAGAAAATAAATTATACGAATTATACGAAAGCTGTCTTATCCACCTGCGTTATTCATCATGTTTGAAAATTATCACCTAGAATAAACATTTACATGTTTCAAATGAAAAAATTTAGCTATGGTTGAGTTTTGAATGGAGGTTATATATTTGTTGATGTTTTTATTATAACATTTCTTTGTATCCCACATTGTTCCTAAAAGCAAAGTGAACGTAGCTTATATATTAAGATATATACTACTTTTGCACGTTGACAATTTGTATTATGTTATTCCGATGGCGTTACGAACATTCTCTATAGATTGTTCATGATACCATACAGGATAATTTGTATACGTTGTTAATATTTTTTTATCAAAAAATATCTTTTTACCTATGAAGAGTTGAAGTACCCAACTTTTATATATTTTCTTTGAAAGTTAAATCACCTCATGCTTACTTTCATAGATTGAGTATATAATAAATGCTTGCCAACTTTTCAATAAACTGTAAGCAACAAAAGGAGTTGTATAGATCTATCTAACTATATATATCTGATCTAACTATATATAAAGAATGAGTTGCAAGTTGAGCATTAATTGAGCATGTGAATTTATGGTTTGAGATAGCAACTCTAATATGATGACACTAAGCTAACCAAGTAAGCTTTTAAGGGCTTTTAGTGAAAATTAAACACAAAGAGAATTAATGTAGTGTCTCTTCATATTTCCCGCCAACTTATTGCATCAGTTTACATCAAAAGAATTGTTAAAGTCCTTTCGAATCCAATAGCTTTATTAATTAGAATGTATTCAAGAGTCTCACCAGACTCCATCTAATTATACTAATCTATACCGTCATTATCTCTCACATCTCACAAACCATTTCTCCCTCATCTTCTCCGGCAATTTTTTGTGTTAAGAGTCTCTGCTCCCGTGCTTCTTTAGGTGTAAGTTTGATTATATCTAATTATTGTTTGTTTTTATATGTTTTTGTTGTTTTGATAATATGTGGGGGTGTTTGGTATTGTGTTTTAAAATGATTATATAGTCTATCCTAGATAAGAAAAGTTGTTATTTTTTAGGGCTTTTTTGGTTGAAGGGGTTATAAATTAACCCAATTCAAGTTCTTGGTGTTTGTCAATGATAACAAGGTATAATGTTTTAATTTTTATATAAATTCCTGAGCTTGGTGTTTTTGTATATAAAGATTGTTTCTAAACATGAAAAAAAGGTAATAGTTTGGTTAAAGTTATGATGTGTGTTTTTTCTTGCTTCGGTTTGTGGATGTTGCAAGGGTCACGTCACCAAGGTTTGTGTTTAGCAATGGAGAATCAGAGAGAAAAAGGGGGGTTTGTTTGTGAATATCTTTGAGGTAAGACCGGTTGTATAAATAAGCCATGTGTGTGGATTTTGTGGTATTTTCGAGCTATTTTGTGGCCGATTCATGGGTGGTTTCGCTGCTGTTTTAGTTGTACTTGGTAGATTTAACTGGATCTGGTCGGATCCATGTGTGGTTTTAAGGTTTGTTTGTTTCGCTCTAAGGATTATTTCCACATGAGCCTGAACATTATCGTGGACCCAAGTTGAAAGTGGCAATCATAGGTGCTGGCCATGGTGGTATGTCAACTACGGTGGAGATTTTGGATCAAGGACATGAGGTTTGTACGATTTTTTTTTTTATTTTTTTTTTTTTTTTGATGATTGTATTTTTGATTAGAGGATTTGTTAATTAAGTGAATAAAACTTAACTTACTTATGGCAAAAGTAGAGTAAAATTGTGCAACACTGTACTAACAATTTGTTTGTTTCGGTGTTTGCTTTTTTGTGGTTCGTGCTCCCGTTAATTAACACCGTTAAAGTTTTGGTGCTGTTTTAAGTTTGATCGGTTTGTGTTTGTTTAGTTAGATATCATGATTCTTGATGAACTTTTCTATGATAGAGGATGATATTTCAAATCTTAGAATAATGATGATTATAGGTCTAAATATACGAGTTTCACATTTTAGATGTTCGTTTTGACTTTTAAGAATTAGTGGTCTAATGTATAGGTGTGAGTTGTTATAATGTATGGTTTATTTCTTTGAATTGTTTCTTTTGGTAATGTCATATGGTACTGAATTTAGTTTTGGTTGCTGTCGTGTGTAATGAGCAGCTCCAAAAGTATTATTTCCACTCGAGCCTGAACATTATCGTGGACCCAAGTTGAAAGTGGCCATCATAGGTGCTGGCCTTGCTGGTATGTCAACTGCGATGGAGCTTTGGATCAAGGACATGAGGTTTGTACGAATTTTTTTTACGTTTTTTTGCATTGCTCATTGAAAAGAATAATGATAGTATTTTGATTAGAGGATTTGTTAATTAAGTTAATAAAGCTTAAGTTACTTATGGCAAAAGTAGAGTAAAATTGTGTAACACTGTACTAATAAATTTTGCACGCTTGAGTTTACTGCAAGTTCTCACCCAACTTAAACTTTTCTGATTCTACAGGTGGATATATACGAGTCAAGTGGGTTCATTTGTTGATAAAGGTGGAAACCATATTGTATTTGGACTACATGTTTTCTTTGGTCACTACAACGATCTTTTCCGTGGAGGAGGTATGTTAAAGTATTCTTACATAGTTAAGTTTCGATTAATTTGTGTAACTTTGTATTAACAGTTTTTCTCCCTAACATTATTGTTGTTGAGATTTGAAATTTTAATTAATGAATCACAGGCTATTCTTGGTGATATATGGAAGGGATAAGTCACCAATAATGAGGTATCCTACAATTCATCTGCAAAGTTTGGTTCGGCTTAGAATATTACAGGTAATTGTAGGTTATACGAATGGAAAGACTTTTAGTATCTATCTTATTGACTTTGTATATCTAATAAGTTTGATTTGTTCTATTCAGATGCTAAAGATTTTGGACCCACCACTAGAAAAGATGGTAATCTTAAATTGGTTAAGGAAGTTGTGGATCCTAACAGATGGAGAGATCAAACAGACCCTGAGAGTGCGCTACTGCTAAATGGTCCTAAAACCAACTTGACTGGTGGTGAGTTAGCGATTTGCATATAAACATATCATTTGTTAGAACTTCATCATAAAGTAACTTGGTACTTTGTTTCAGGGCAAATAGTTCCTAAAATGATTTCAGGAATGGAATCCTCCTAGGGAATAACAGAAAGCGGAATTATAAGCAGCAATAATGATAATGCATCTAATCTCAAAGTTACGGATTCAACTTATGTCAAGAATCAACTGTTTGATGATCTCCGACCGTCTTCTGCCTTTGACATAAACGCCGAACTTCCTAACTATCTGAACTCTCTCTTTTCCAAACCATCTTCTGAGCAATACTGGACCGGAAATATGCAGCCTTTGGATAGTAGTATAAATTAACATTTGGCCAGCAGCATCCCACCTGAGGAGCTGAGTTTGTTCATTTCATGGTTTGAGCAAGGATTTTTTTTGGGCTGATTTACCATTGCACGTTGCAAGCGCACCAGAAGGATTAGTTAATCATGAAGGATAATGTAATATGAGGTCGAGGACAATTTTGAAGTGCAACAAAGAGGATTATTTAATCTTTTGATCCTTTCATTTGCATATACAGATTAAATGTTGAATCTTATTGAGCAAAATATTAATTGTCTCTATCATTTAATCTTTTGATCCTTTCATTTGCCTTCAACTATTGAGTGTTTTAAATTAAATGTTAATTATCATACGTATAACTGACCATAAAATTTAGCCTTTTCGTATAACTGCACAGGGTAAGCTTAATAAAGAGAAGTGACCATAAATACAACTTCCTCATTGCATCCAAAATGAGTGTATATTATTTTACCTAGGTAACCCTTTTACCCAATATGAGTGTATATTCAGCCCCTTTGGATGTCATTTTCCGCTATGTTAGGGGTGTAGGGTGTAACAAAGAACTTGCTCAAGATACTTGAATTTGCTATAATCAACTAAAGGTAATGTATTTTTCCTAAAGGATACATGTATTTACTTCAATCGGGTGACACATAACACGCATGTATGCATTTCAACCTCAAGTTCTCACTAAACCTGAATATATCTTTTGTTTACACGGGCCATAAAATGAAAGTAACATTATATATGGGAGAATTAAGGAATGAACCTAATAAGGAAGTCCCATTAACCCGGCACCTGCGTTGACGTGTTGGCTTCAATGAACGCCAAACATTTCGACGGTATGCAATGTGCGAATTTGCTTACGCCTTTTTTATCGTTCAAAAGTTGACCATTTCTTGCTTAAAAGTTGTTTATTTTTTACCATTTTGGTTTTTCTTTTCAGGTATATCTTTGCCTCTAAGTGTATACCTCAACACTTATCACCGATGAAAGCTTTTGGAGCATAATGTTATAAACTTTTAATAGCTTTTAAAGTTTCATGAATGTGATCATTAATGTTATAAACTCAATTGATCCCAAACTCAATCATGTGAATCGTGTACATGCTCATTATTTGAGTTTTGGGTTGAGTAATGACATTAAAGAACTTGAATTGAAGATTTAAGTTGAGTTTTCTTGAAAAGTTGGAGAGTCTTTATAATTTATAAGAACCCGAATAGTCTTTTGTAACTAAAACATTAGTTTTCCATTTACATGATCTTTAGTTTGCAAGAAAAAAAAGAGTAACCTCTAACTTTTGATATTCAAAGTGGTGCATAAAGGGGTGAGAGATTGGGGTTTGGAAGTGCATTCACTTTGGAAGAATTTGAGTAGGAAAATGGCGAAGTGAGTTTTGGAGCATCCGGAGTTGCATACTTTGCTTCCTTTGAAATATCCTGTTATTATACATGGATCAAGGTTTCAAGAGGTTTATTATTGGGATTCTTATTGGGTTATAAGGTAAGTTTATATTATTGTTAGCGTGTTTTTCATATAAAGATTGCTTAGAATCTTTTCTAGATATGAAAAAGATAACTTCTTGACTGTGCGATGCAAAATGCAAGAGGAGTATTTAGTTTTATTTGGTTGACTTGATCGACACATATGGATATGTTCTCAATGGTGCCCGGGCATACTACACGAATAGAAGGTAAGAAGTTTCTGTCAAATATATTATGTGCTTTAAATTGTCATATTTTTTAGGGCAAATTACCTGAAAATGTATGCAACTTGCCACTTTTTCCCATTGTATGTAGCTTTCTCTTTTTTTTCCCAATGTGTCACTAAACTTGCTAAATTCGTCCATTGTGTGTAGCGGTGACTTGATTCACCTGCTAGAGCAGGTTAACCTAACGGTCGTTAGGTTTATCATTGCACCGTTAGTCCTTTAGAGTAACGATCGTTTATCATGGCTACATACAATGACAAAAAGTAACAAGTTAGATGACTTTTATTATTTTTAAAATTTATGTACGTTTTTTACATGTTTTTGCACACATTTTTATACACGCTTTTATACACACATTTTTATACACGTTTTTATGCATGTTTTATACGGATTTTCATACATACATTTGTATACACGTTTTTATGCACGTTTTTATACACACGTTTTTTATACACACATTTTTATGCACGGTTTTACACACGTTTTTATAAACACACATTTACACACGTTTTTATACACACGTCTTTATACAGACATTTTTATATACGTTTTTATACACACGTTTTTTATACACACATTTTTACGTTTTTGTCTTTTTTTTACGTTTCGTCGGTTTTTTTACGTTTTCGTCGGTTTTTTTACGTCTTCGTCAGTTTTTTTACGTTTTCGTCCGGTTTTTCGTGTTTTTGTCCGTTTTTTCGCGTTTTCGTCCGTTTTTTCGCGTTTTCGTCCGATTTTTTACGTTTTCGTCCGGGTTTTCACGTTTTCGTCCGGGTTTTTATGTTTTTGTCAGTTTTTTTACGTTTTGTTAGTTTTTTTATGTTTTCGTCGGGTTTTTTTTACCTTTTGTCAGTTTTTTTACGTTTTCGTCGGTTTTTTTATGTTTTCGTCCGCTTTTTTATGTTTTCGTTAGATTTTTCACGTTTTCGTCATTTTTTTACGCTTTTGTCAGTTTTTTTACGTTTTCGTCCGTTTTTTTACGTTTTCGTCAGATTTTCCACGTTTTCGTTTGTTTTTCACGTTTTTGTCCGTTTTTTTACGTTTCGTCGGTTTTTCATGTTTTCGTCAGATTTTTCACGTTTTCGTCTATATTTTTTACGTTTTTGTCAGTTTTTTACTTTTTTGTCAGAAAGTGTGAAATAAGGGACGAAAACATAAAAATACAGACGAAAACATAAAAAATTTGGCGAAGACGTAAAAAATGGACGAAAACGTGAAAAAACGGACGAAAAATTGAAAAATCGGACGAAAACGTAAAAAGCCGGACGAAAACGCGAAAAAATGGACGAAAACACGAAAACGGGACGAAAACGCAAAAAAAAGGGACAAAAACGTGAAAAAACAGACGAAAGCGTGAAAAAACTGACGAAAACGTAAAAAATAGACGAAAACGTAAAAAAATTGGATGAAAATGTGAAAAGCCGGACGAAAACGTGAAAAACCGGACGAAAACGCGAAAAACTGGACGAAAACGCAAAAAAACTGGCGAAAACGCAAAAAAACTGGCGAAAACGTATAAAAACGTGTGTAGAACCGTGCATAAAAACGTGTGTATAAAAAACGTGTGTATAAAAACGTGAATAAAAATGTGTATACAAATGTGTGTATGAAAATCCGTATAAAAACATGCATAAAAACGTGTATAAAAATGTGTGTATAAAAATGTGTGCAAAAACGTGTAAAAAACGTACATAAATTTTAAAAATTATAAAAGTCATCTAACTTGTTACTTTTTGTCATTGTATGTAGTCATGATAAACGATCGTTAGTCTAAAGGACTAACGGTGCAATGATAAACCTAACGACCGTTAGGTTAACCTGCTCCAACAGGTGAATCAAGTCACCGCTACACACAATGGACGAATTTAGCAAGTTTAGTGACACATTGGGAAGAAAAAAAAGAAAGCTACATACAATGAGAAAAAGTGGCAAGTTGCATACATTTTCAGGTAATTTGCCCTATTTTTTAATGTATGCCAATAAAACAGTACCAAAAATCTCATGTCAAAATTTATAGTTGATCAAGTATATATAGACCCCAAAATTTAAATGGTTGGTGAAACTATTTGCAGTCAGCCTCCTTTACTAAGTTCAATGGTGGTTGAAAAGCGGACTAGTGACATGGACTTGGTTAAGAAAGCGCTCCCGTCCTTGATCAAAGAACACAAGTTTTGGAATTCAGGCAATTCCCAATCGCTATAACAGGTTCTTTTTTTCTTTGCTACATTGTTGCTTAGGCTGATTGTGTCACAGGCGTACATAATGTGATAATGAGGATGATCAAGGATTGACACACAATTTAAGTTGGTACTATGCAATGTGAATTCAACCTAGGCCAGAGTCGTTCACTATTGTAAGATACCCCAAGATATTTCAAAGATTGTATTTTTAAAGTTTCAACTAATCAATAGAACAAATTGTGTTTTTACATTATTCACTTTGTTTCACAGAACAAAGAAACTGCATACACTTGTGAATGATTGTGAGAAAGAGCAGTTGTATCATGAACTGGCTTTGACTGCAGAAACAAGCTGGGGTTTTAGTACCAGACGTATGAAGTAAATGCATGACACAGTTACTTGCAATTTGCAGGGTTGCGTATTTGCACGAGGCTTAAGAGTAATGGGAACATTTGGATATGTTGTTCTAGAATATGCAAATAATGGGCTTCTAAATCAAAAGAGCGATGTTTATAGCTTTGGAGTGGGTCAAAACATTTCACTTTAAAGTGCGGTCAAAATGGGTCATTCGAGTTCGGTCTATCGGCCAAATTTTTTTTACCATTTATTTGAATTTTGAATATGCTTAAAGGTAATGAATATGACTGAAGCAAACATGCTATGATACAGAAAGAAGAAATTATTCAAATTAAACAAAATAATATGTTTTAGATATTAGTATATTACATACATGTTTCGCGTCATTTGACCATTTTAGATGAGTTGTTGGACGTGACATTGATGCAAGACCATTAAGAAAAGCACTTAAGCGGGCTCTTTTGGAAAGGGAAGTCTTCAAAACCTCCAGGAAAGCTTTGTGAGCAAAAGCTTGATAGATCAGATAAGAAAAGTGTATGTACTTTTTTACTTTGTTATGTCAAACCATGTATATATGGTGTGTAACAAATTGGACGAATAAGATGAAGTGTACGAAAATGTAATAGCTACAAAGNATGCTTAAAGGTAATGAATATGACTGAAGCAAACATGCTATGATACAGAAAGAAGAAATTATTCAAATTAAACAAAATAATATGTTTTAGATATTAGTATATTACATACATGTTTCGCGTCATTTGACCATTTTAGATGAGTTGTTGGACGTGACATTGATGCAAGACCATTAAGAAAAGCACTTAAGCGGGCTCTTTTGGAAAGGGAAGTCTTCAAAACCTCCAGGAAAGCTTTGTGAGCAAAAGCTTGATAGATCATATAAGAAAAGTGTATGTACTTTTTTACTTTGTTGTGTCAAACAATGTATATATGGTTTGTAACAAATTGGACGAATAAGATGAAGTGAACGAAAATGTAATAGCTACAAAGAACCAATGGATTCATTTATTATAGCTTTGTAATATCTCACTTTTAATTTTAGTCAACAAGCTCAGGAATGTATTAATAATTTCGTAAAAAGGCCATACATAAATTGAATAAAGAACATTTAAAAAAAATAGGCATGGATAATTTTGCAACTTTTATATATTAATAAAAACAAAGATGTTAAATTAGCATGTTCAATTTTTTTTTTACCAAACACGTTTTATAAATACTCTAATACATACGTATTTGACCCAAGTATTCAAAAGAAAATCGACTGAGAAACAATCGATACAGATGAAAGACAAAACTCGAAGATGGTACACGAGTTTTGGTGTAAGAGACAATATTTTTTTTCTTGAAATAAGTCTATTTACAAAAACTTACTTGAACAAACTTCGTTTATTAAGTCGAGCACCCTCGAATTGAAACTAAGCTTAACCCTTGCCAAATCGATGATCTTAACCGTTACCAGACCGATGCTACTTCATGGTAATAGAAGCCGCACGGGCCATGCTGCCTCGTATATATAATAATTGAGTAGTGCTATTTAGACCTAAAACACAGGCCTAAATACATGTTTAATACATCACATGTATAATTGTATCACGTACTTTTTCTCTTCAAATCCTCATTAATTAATTTTTTCAAATCATTAAATAAATAAGTAGGCATGATTATTAGACACAACAATTATTTTTTATAATAATTTGTCTTTCCAAAATAAACGGAATTTCAGTTTGGGTTTACATTACAAGAAATCGAAAAGCTGATAGAAAATACAGCCCATTAGTCTACTTAAATTCTATCGCTATAAAGAAATCCAAATTCCCAAAACCAATCAAAATAATCACGGCCCAATTAAAAACTCACATTGCGATTTGTTAGTTACACTTACATTCATGTTGTAACAGTAAAAGAATCATGTAACTCGTATGTATGTGGGTTGATACATTTTTATTGTAGAATTTGTGTATTGAGATTGATATTATGTTATTCTAGTGAATATCGCAACAACTTTTAAAAAGAGTGTAATGTTACTTTAGCATAACTTGTATACATCGTTAATTTTGTAAGTTTTTTTTCTCAAAGACATGTTCTCAATATAGTTTGTACGAATGCTAACCTCATGCTTGTTTCCGTGAGTAAATGGATGAATATGTGCCAATTTCATGGATATGCAAGAATACGGTGAGCATTGCTCTTTGAAGTGGTCAGGGGCGGATGTAGATTGCCATGATGGAGAAACGCTATATAGCTTTACCAGGTAACCAAGATCTTATACCGTCAAAATGAAATAACATTATTTTGGCCCCTCCGACAAAGTCGTTCAAGCTCAATCCCTCTTTGTACCAAATTAAAGTTAGTAAATTGATGATACTAGAACCAATATTTGGTTATTCAAAATGTTCTACTGATATTATTTAAATCAAACTATAAGCCAGAAGAATTTTTTCAGTTGAAAGTTTCTAGAATAAAAAGTTACAAGTTTCAAATAAAAAATGTTGCTAACTTTGAGTTTTGATGAGGTAAACCAAGAAAAAGCAGTTAAAAAATTAAACAAAAATAATAATAATAAAAAAAGCAAACAATACTTTTTTATTACAAAAATTTCTTTGTATCCCACATAGGTCATAAAAGAAAAACGTTCCTAGCATAAATATTAAGTTTTATATTAATTTTGTAAGTTGATATTGATATATTATACTATTCTGTGTGGTATCTCAGTGAGTTAGTTTGGTATTCTAAAACTCTGTGATATATCACACAGAATAACTTGTATACATTGTTGAATTTTTATATAGTTTTTTAGATGTTGGATTTTTATATCTTTTTAACTACATTTGTCTGATTTATTTGAAGCATTAGATCATACTTGCTTTCATTAAGTAAATAGATAAATATATGCCAATGTCGGGGATAATGAGACGGTGACCATTGCTCTTCGAAGTGAAACTTTAAGCTAACTTTCTTCCCAATATACACTACCACTGGCGACAAAGCTTTTCTCGAGGACATAGTGTCCTCGGCGAAAGCAGCTAAACGACAAAAAAAGTCCTTGACCGAGGTTTGAGTGGGTTGAATTTTATACTAAGAGTTTCCCCGAGGACATGTCCTCTGGGAAAATATGGTCAAATTTGACTTTTTTTTACTAGTGATAGATCATACCAGTACAAATTGTACGTTCTTTTATCCATAAAATGAAACTTTAAGCTAACTTTCTTCACCATATAATATAATGAAAAAATGTCCATAAACCAAAGTTACTACTTATGCTTGATTTAATTGTATTTGCACATTCATCTCATCTTTATTTATATTTGGTTACAAAGTTACTACCACTACAAAATTTGTGACATTTACTCACTAAAACTTTTGCCTACTAAAATCTATAAAAGTAACCGAATAAAACTTTTGCCTACTAAAATCTATAAAAATAACCAAATAAAAACTTTACCCACTAAATAACAAATACCAAAATAAAATAAAAAAAAAAAACGCTTTCCAAATCAAATTTGCCAAAATAACATTTGCCTACTAAAACTTATACTCCGTAAAAGTAAGNAAAATCATACAATTTAATAAAAATGAGACCACTACAATTTTCAACTACACAAATACAATATTCTCACTAAATTATCTTTTTATTACTTAAAATAGAAAGTGAACAATATTTTTGAGATATCCCAAAAGAGAAATATGAACCATTATTTTGATGGAAGGAGTAATTTATTATGACGTTAAAAAGAGAGTTCAATGATGTCCTGGGCTAAACTAGAATGCTACCTGATGACAATATAAGTTACAAGAGATTAAATAAGTACTTGAATAATACTTATAGCCTAGGATGCACGGAAACGCCGCTGGGATGCCGTATCGCGTACCCGAAACGTCCTGGAAACGGGAAACGCCGGGAAACGCCAGGGAAACGTCCCGGGAAAACTGGAAACGTTTTTCAATTGGGGTATGCCGATCTTTATCTAGGAAACGTTTGGGAAACATTTCTGTCCCAAAAAGTCACGTTTCCTATGGTGAGTTGAAGCTTTTAAGAAAAAAAAAAGTTTGTTTTAATGGTGAATAGGAAGGAGGATTTAATCAGAGAAGATGAAAGAATTGAAAGGACAAACTTTTGTCAGTTTTTGGAGAGTCACGTGAGGGTGCAGTAAATATAAAAGGTTGTACTTTTTTTATATTTTTTTAGTTACCTTACGACCCTTGATTTTGTAGTTTGTACCTTTTAATTTATTTGAATATGGTTTATAGACTTGGCAATATAGTTTGTGTCACATTAAAATTGACATTGAATTATACAAATAATGTTTTAACTTTGAGTCTCATTATTAATCAAGTCTAATTAACTTGGATTTTTAGCTTTTATAGTTTTAATTGATGACTGACTATGAGTAATATATGTTTGGATTTTTTAATGTTGTGTAATTTTTTTTGAAAAACAATTTGCCATATATTAAAATATTATAAAGCTTATAGACGTTTCCTCACCGTACCCGTTTCTTGAATTTTAGGATGTTGCCGTTTCCCGGTACCCGTACCCGTCCCCGTCGCGGTCCCCGTTTCCTCACCGTACCCGTTTCTTGAAGTTATAGCTCTGCAAATTAATTTGCCGATATCCAGAAAACTTTCTCAAATTTTGATATGCATCATCATATCTTAAGGCAGTAATTAAATAGTATGTCCAATGAAAAAAAGAGTGAGAGAGGGACTTTAGTAGAACAAAAGACATCTTTAAAATGTTCAGATATGAGGTCTACTAGATCAAAATTTGTAACTCAACAAGTACATATCACTCGCAGAACATAGCAATGGTAGGTATTTTTATGCCCAATATACGTGAAGGTAGTGTACATAATCATAATTACGAAACGAAAGCTTAATTTCAAGCCCTTTATTGGCGACACATTATGATTGAACTAAAAATCAGCACCTTCATATCCAAAAGGCCTAATACTCAACAAATTCAAAATCCATTCCTTCAATTGGATATCCACTAGACATAGGAGTCTTTTTGTAATTGGCTAAAGGGTTCATCAGCCCCTTGCAACGCACCATCTTTGTAGTCCCTTAGCTTCTTGCTAAGCTAGCTTCTCAATATATTCGTTAGAAAATAAAGCAAGTCACAAGTGGTGGGACGGTCCGAGCCTGAAAACCAATGTCATACCTTAAGTTTTCCAAATTGAAAAGATCAACTTGCCAATCAAACAACCGGTCAATTACTCTAGCCAGCACTACAAAATTTATGACATTTACTCACTAAAACTTTTGCCTACTAAAATCTATAAAAGTAACCGAATAAAACTTTTGCCTACTAAAATCTATAAAAGTAACCAAATAAAAACTTTACCCACTAAATAACAAATACCAAAATAAAATAAAAAAAACGCTTTCCAAATCAAATTTGCCAAAATAACATTTGCCTACTAAAACTTATACTCCGTAAAAGTAAGTAAATGTAAAAATTATTAAAAAAAACGGAGTAAATAAAAAAAACGGAGTAAATCAAAAAATCAAAAAATTGATTCCCATTTGTTACACATCCATTTGTCCTACCTACTCAAATCCCCAGCTCCACCTCGCAATGATAGAACCCTAACTTCCATCGTTCTCAAATAGTTATTGATTCCGGCACCGTCATCAAGCTCCACCGTCGTCACCACCTCTGGTCGTCGATCGATACCCCAACTCCGGCACCGTCATCACCAGCTCCACTGTCGTTACCACCTCTGGTCGTCGATCGATACCCTAACTCCGGCACCGTACTTACCACCTCTGGTCGTCGTCGGTATAATACTTATTCTTTTGAGTTTTCGTGTTAGTTACAATTTTATCATATTATCGATATGTTGTTACAGCTGATTATGTGTTTGTAAGCATGTGTTGATATGTGCTTATTAGGTTTAGATGTTAATTTGTGTATAAACGATGGTGATGTGAATTAGTAAGAGATAATTTGTGCTTATTAGGTTTAGACTTTAATTTGTGCTTATTAGATGTTAATTTGTGCTTATTAGATGTTAATTTGTGCTTATTAGATGTTAATTTGTGCTTATTAGGTTTAGACTTTATTTTGTGCTTATTAGATGTTAATTTGTGCTTATTAGGTTTAGACTTTATTTTGTGTTGAATTAGTAAGAGATTAGATGTTAATTTGTGTATAAACGATGAATGATGTGAATTCAGGTCGATGCTTAAAGTAAATGTAGTGAAACATATTAACGAGAATTTAGTTTTTATTTACCGGACTAAACTCGATTACTGGTTTGTCGAAAAATGAAAAATTGATGAGTTGAAGTGAATTTTGGTTATAATATTTGATTAGGTTGATGTTTAATTTTAGGATTTTGTGCGTTGTGGATAGATAATGAGCTAATGTAGCGAAACAGATTTAAGCGTTCGTTACAAGAGGTGTTTGGATGTTGCGTAGATATATTTGCCCTCAATTAGAATATCACTATTCGTGTTCGTTACAAGAGGTGTTTGGATGTTGCGCAGATATATTTGATGTTTAATTTTAGGATTTTGTGCATTGTGGATAGACTGCCATATTGCTTTTAGGCCTTAGTTTATGCTTTACCTGAACTTTTCAAATAATTCAGAGTTCATGAGTAGCTGTTTATTACCTTTGGTACGTCGTTTTCAGTATTAGTTTAATACTAACCAGTAATATGTGCTCTTAGTAACGAATACAGAGGTTAATAACATTTGCATAGCGCGGTAAGGCATTGGGTTTCTAACTAATAAGATTGGTGACTGGTGCCATGATCGTGTTTAGTCAGTAAACGCAGCAAAAACAGAGACTTGTTTTAAAATTTAATTTTTGTTTCTTTATGCGTGCAGGATTTAACGTGGAGACTGGTGAGTACAAGAACATCAGCTTCACTGTCTGGGATGTTGGGGGTCAAGATAAGGTAAAAATACTTCTTCATTTTGTATCTATCAAAACAATTTACTACGAAGATGCACATATTGGTATCGATAATCATCAGTAGTGTAACATTTGATATGTTTCCTTTCTAAACTATTTTAATTCTTAGCCTGTTAAAGATTACTGGAATATAGTTGGTTTGAAGATTTTGATGCAGAGCTAAAAGAGGAAAATGAACAAGAAGTCTTGAAAACATATTTGTTCTTTTAACACTATTGATTCTAGTTAGAAGGTGGCAATATGGGTTGGTTGGGTAATGGGTCATGACGGGTAGTTGTGTTACGAGTCAAAATGGGTAATTATGGCTTTGTTGGTTGGGTTGGCATGACCTGAAACCCTTCTAACCAGGCATTTTCGCTATATCTAATTGTTGCTTTTAACCATTTGATCCATCATAGACCTACGTTGATTCGTTTATAACTAAATGGGTTGATTTTGGCATCTTCAATAGTAAAACACAATAATTTGCGTCAATCATATATTTCTCTTTCATGACTCACCGTTCGTTATTACAGGTTGGTGAATTCTTGGGAACTTTAGTAAAAGCCGTTAAAGTCTCTTTCTTGCCTTTGACGAGCTATCCTCTTATCTGATGCTTATGCTGGTAAGTAGCTAATGCTAGCTATCCCTTGATTTTATTTTATCTTGAGTCAACCAAATTCTTTAAGGAATTTAGTTATTCGGGTATATAATGATGCACAATTTCACTTAATTGAAGGGCACGGACAAAACAGCTGAAGAAAGAAGAATTGCTATTTGCATCTTTGACGATGTTGCAGAACAATGTCGTGAAGCAGCTCTAAGGTACAAATACCACTCTGTATTTGCTTTTTGGTTCAGGTCTTGGGTTGAACCTGACACATTTTTTGCCCAAAGAATTTCAACTTCCTGTAATTAATCAGTAATAGCCGAATTTAGTCTCTCAATCACATTGTTTTTACTTTATATTTTGATTTTCTTTAGTATAATCCACAATGTTATGTGCAGTGATTGGCTAGTGATTAGTTCGCTGGAAAGTATCGAGTATTTCTGTTGATGGATCACTTACTGCTAATGGAGGATATAGGATGTGTACTGATGTGGCACGGTTGCTCTCTATTATCTTTTGCATAGAAGCTGGTTTAAAGCTGTATTGTTTTAAAGTTGTATCAGATTATAAATATGTGTTCCAGCAATAAATTTATTAGTTTCTTTATGTTGTTGAGTTTATAATTGTCTAGATCTCTGCATGATAATTAAAATAAAGTAAAATGTCATCCTAATTTAAATGGTTTTAGGGACTTTTGGTGACTGAATTGGCTAAAAGTTTCTGTCATCTGTGATTTTTTTTTAAAAAACTGGTGCACCTTTTAGTGACTAAAAAGGTTGAGTCACTGAATGTTTTGAACTTTTGCTCACTAAAACTTTAGTGACAAAAGACTTTTAGTGATCCCTTTGTTACTCACTCTTCTTTTTTTAGTGGGAGTTGCTAAATTAGCTTTTAGTGACTGTTTCTTTATCTTTTGCTCACACTTGCTTTAGTGAGCAAATGTCATTTATTTTGTAGTGCAGGTTGGGTCCCATTTAATAAATTGCATTAATGAAAGAGAAAATCAAACATAGCAGTCACTGTGTCGACTTTAAATGCTTCCAAAGATGTAGTTGGGCACCGATAATACGTAGAATATAAGTATTTGTATGCACATCATTAAAGCGATGATATGTTTACGCTCAACCTTAATTATTTTTTCGTGCTAAAAATATATTTAAGACTAAATTTAGCTAATATTCCTAAAATAATCCAAGGTGGTTTCCAAAACATTTATAAGGTAGGTCCGAAAGATATTTCTAAATCGATTACAAATAATTTTTGTCCTAGCTAGTGGTACTCGAGCAGCACCTAGCTCCACCACTGCGGTATAGGTGGTGCACGTAAACTGATATGGAGAATTACATAAAAGCACTCACCTGCTAGAAATCAACACTTGAGATAACAACCTTCAAATTGCTGTAGAATTGTAGATATATAGATGATGTTAAGTTCCACCATTTAGAATGTGTTAATGACATCTAATAGCAATAACTTTATCAAATATTCACATATCCCGTTTTTTACCTCCAAAATCTACGTCAACGACAAATGACATGCCACGTCATAAATTTGTACCGTTATGGGGTGTTATCGGGTCGGGTTGTCGGGTTTATCGGGTCGGGTTGAATCGGGTTTTTGATTTTGGAAAAGTGACCCGCAACCCGACCCGATAAGTAATCGGGTTATCGGGTTCGGGTTGTTATCGGGTCAGGTTATTTCGGGTCGGGTCTATCGGGTTATCGGGTTACATGCTAATTTAATCTCACAATTTGCTTAATTCATTAAATTTGTAAATTAGTCAATTAAATTATGTCACAATGAAAATATTAAGTTACTGTAGTAAATTATGTAACAAAATATCAGTATACATGTATTCATTTGTTTGAACATGCAAACTTTAATATACTAGTTATGATATAACATTATAATTGAATGCAAAAATATGCAAACAGAACACTAAAACCAAATGAAGATGAAGCATCAAACGTGCCAAATTTTATTAATGTAGTTATTCGACACCTACAACCCCTGGTTACTAGAGCGGAAGAAATCCGATCGTTGAAGAAGATGTCGNCAATCATATATCACCTATATAAATTAA
Source organism: Artemisia annua (assembly GCA_014162995.1). NCBI lineage: Eukaryota > Viridiplantae > Streptophyta > Magnoliopsida > Asterales > Asteraceae > Artemisia > Artemisia annua. The sequence goes on from LBNU01013531.1 coordinate 174,402, forward strand.
TTATATCTTGCATAGTTTCACTTATCATAAAAGAAAGGATAAAACAAAACAAAAAATGTATCCGACACATAGTAATCGCATTTAGAAAAAAATGCATATCTAAAAAGTTACATCATGACTAGATATTGTTTTGGAAATAGTCATGAATCATGATTGCATTATTACAAAATAGTACACGTCGAATTTTTATAACTTGGCCTATAAAAAATAAAAGAAAACATGAAATGACAACTACACACCACTAATGCGTAACTCATCAGTCAATTTTGTTAAAGTTACATACGAGTAACAATTTTTTAGTTCGCTTGATTTTGTTTTATAGGTACTATTTTAGAAATAAAAGTTAAAATATCTGTACACCTATTAAAACTTCCTTTTACTACGTACTATGTAATTGCATTTTTTTTCATTGTACTATGCAATCCAAGTAGTATCAAACGTAGTTGAGACAACACGTGCTTGTCGAAAATGACAATTACATAGTTACCTTGTAATTACATTATTGTCGTTGTACGATCATCCACTAAGATATATGCAATCCATTGATCAATGGAAACATCATTTTAGTATAATACACATCAAATGTATATCTAGCTAGCATCATACATAGCATGGGAGTTGGGTGATCGACAAGTCATTCATGGTCAAACCACTATTGATGGAGTAATGTTAAGTAGTTCTACTGCGTAACCAAGATAGTATACTGTCAAGAAGAGACAAACGTTGAATCCTACATGAAGTCGATGTGCCAAAATTAGATATATTTATAATAGAGATGAGGGTGGATGCGTAGGTTACGTAAATGGACTAGAAATCATTTTTTTTTTTTTCTTTCGTGCATATTTGCGGTGAATAGGAAAAAATACTACTATGAAAGAAAATAAATAATACAAATTATACAAAACCTATTTCTTATCCAGTTGGGTTATTCATCATGTTGGAAAATTATCGCCCAGAATAAAGATCTACATGTTTCAAATGAAAAAATGTAGCTAGGTTTGAGTTTTGAATGGAGGTTATATGTGTTAATGTTTTAATTAGTATAACATTTCTTTGTATCCCACATTGTTCCTAAAAGCAAAATGAACGTAGCTTATATAATAAGATATATACTACTTTTGCAACTTAACACTTGTATTATGTTATTCTGTTTGGGGTTACGAGCATTCTTTATAGACTATTTGTGATAATTTGCATATGTTAATAATATTTTTTAAATTATTTTTATCAAAAAAGATCTTTTTACCTCTGAAGATTTGAAGTACCCAACTTTTATATATTTTCTTTGAACGTTAAATCACCTCATCAATCACAATGGGAATGATTTTGATAGTAGTGGTGGCCCTTCGGTATGAAAGATTCATACCTTACCCTTTTGAGGTATATGAAGTATGGAGCATTTCTATCATTCATTACCATAGTTGTGGGCCCCCTCATCCTAAACAAACACATTTAAGCACTTTTATAGTTATAGTATCATTCCCATAGTCAGATACAAAACGCACCCTAAATCACCTCATGCTTACTTTCATAGATTGAATGGATCTACTTGTAATTTGTCTTTCCAAAATCGAAAAGCTGAGGGAATATCCAGCCCATTAGTCTACTTAAACTCTTATCACTATAAAGTAACCCAAAAGCAAATCAAAATTATCACGGCCCAATTAAAAACTCTCATTGCGATTTGTAGCTAACTTTGAGTTTTGATGAGGTAAACCAAGAACAAGCAGTGAAAAAAAAGTAAACAACTTGTACCTGTTGATACTTTTTTATTACAAAAATTTCTTTGTATCCCACATAGGTGATAGAAGAAAAAACTTCCTAGCATAAATATTAAGTTTTATACTAATTTCATAAGTTGATATTGATATATTACGCTATTCTGCGTGGTATCTCAATGAGTTAATGTAGTATCTCAGTGATTTCTAAAACTCTATTGTGATGTCACACGAAATAACTTGTATACATTGTTGATTTTTTATATAGTTTCTTAGATGTTGGATTTTTGTATCTTTTTAATTATATTTATCTGATTTATTTGAAGCGTTAGATCATATACTTGATTTCTAAAACTCTGCTGTGATGTTACACAGAATAACTTGTATACATTGTTGACTTTTTATATAGTTTCTTAGATGTTGGATTTTTGTATCTTTTTAATTACATTTATCT
>LBNU01013533.1:46282-67557 GCA_014162995.1 Artemisia annua
AAAAAAAAAAAAAAAAAAAAAAAAAAAAAAAAAAAAAAAAAAAAAAAAAAAAAAAAAAAAAAAAAAAAAAGCACTAGAATAACAGTTAAAATCACGATAATACATATATATAATTAGATACACATATATGGAATACTAAATCAATTTGAAAATTAAAAGTTTACGTTTTCTTGCCATTTGGTTGATTATTAAACGCATCACATCTACGTCTAACCTCTCCTTGATTCCCGGTTTTTACTTGGTACACACTTGTCTTTTTCCATTGCACGAGCAAAATCCCTAAAAAAACTCTACGGAATCCTTAGCATATTCCTCGACAAACGGTCAGGTTCTTGGGTCAGATGCCATGGCTTAATCTGTACCGAAGACCCCGAGTCCGTTTAAGGATGAGGGTTGCATACGCGTTGATGCTTTGAGCATCTATGATGAGTGTGTAAATACTCATCATTTTTGTCTTATCTGAACTGCCAAAACATTCAAAAACACCCAAATATGCATCAAAATACTGAAAATATCCCAGGATTGTGTTTTATATGTTTCAGATGCAAAATGTTTGAAAACAAATGAAAAATGAACAAAGTTTGCATAATTGGCAGTTTCAGTCCCTCAACTTTCTAAACTTGTCAAAATTAGTCCCTAGGCATTTATTTTGGAAGAAAAATCAACCAAAGTCCTTTGAAAATCACAAGTTGTCATAATTACTCCTTTGATGAAAAGCTTCAAAAGTTTACAAATCTAGTCCCTGAACTTTGCAAAGTTGACAAAAATAGCGCCTGGATTAAAATCTTTTGGAAATTAACAATTATGGTCCTTGTATTATTGAACTTTGGCAGATATGGTCCTTGGGTGAAAAGTTTGGAGAATTTACATGTTTGGTCCCTAGAGTTTCAATATTGGCAAAAATGGTCCCTGGAAATTCAAAATTGGAAAATCTACATTTATGGTCATTGGGATATTGAAACGTGGCAAGAAATACCCTTGGAAGGAGTTTTGGGAAGTTGGCATAACAGGTCCCTTGATTTTCAGCATGTTACAAAAATGGTCCTTGGGCTTTAATGTTACTAAACCAAACGGCCCTTTGTTATTATTAAACCCAAAACCAAATCCAACCCAAAACAAAACAAACCCAGCAAACACAAACCCAAGACACCCTTGGCCCTTTTCCTTTCCAGGCCCAAATCCCACAAGCCCAAACCCCCCCTTCGTTATTTAACCCCGGTCAAACCACAGTCAAACACCTTCCTTCCCTCTCACTCCATCTTCTCCACTTGCCCTCCCCTGTCACATCCACCTCTCCCACCATCTCCATCCCATCCCACCGCCCAAGCCACTACCCACCTAACAAAACAAACCACAATCAATGCACCCCCCACCCATTGCAAGTTATTAGTGCAATTTGGCTTAACAAGTTTTCCTGCCAAAACACGTGGAAGGTCAAGATGAAGCTTCAGTGATCCAATGGTCAAGGTTTTTGATGGGAAAGTTTCAGAAGACCTCAAGGAACCCTAATTTTCAAGTATAAAAGCAAGAAGATGCAAGGAGAAGTGTGTGTAGTTTTTAATATAGATTTAGTGTCGAATAGCGAAAATTATCATTTTCCTTGTAATCTTTAGTTAAAATTAAACATTGTACTCTGTTTTCTAAGTTAATGAAAGTCTTTTAGTTATTAAAATCTTGTGCTTCAATCCTAAATTTCATTATGCATTTTAAAGTTTATTCTTAACAGTTATTTCTAAGCTCTGTATAAGCTCTCATAAGCTCACCTAGTATCATTATAACATAAAAAGAAAACAAAAAGAAACATAAAATCAGTCACAAACAAATCACAGGGTACCTTAGCATTTGACTGTGGAAAGCAATGGGAAGTGGTCTAAATGGATTGGCCAGGTGGACTTTACCTAGCTTATCTTTGATAAGCTAGGAGCTTGTAGCAGATTCAAGATATCCTGGTTAAGCCAGGATTCAAGGTTTCAAAGTCTTGTTTCCAATTTTTGAGTTTCTAGTGTAATAATTGCATAATCTGTTGTAGCTAGTTTTAGCTGTTAAATGTTGTCTATTTATGTTCATTTGGGTTTATTTCATGTTAGTATAAGCTCTTTTATCAATTTCATGGCTTGAATGTTTGAATTGCTTCATTAACATTCATTAGCAGATTCTTAGGGAGTGTTTGGATTTGTCTGTGATTCTGCGATCAAGCCTGAGATTGTTGTTGTTTTTAGTTCACACAAGTCACTTAAGGTCATATTAACTCAGTGCAACCATAAAATACAGGCATCATTTGATAAAAAGTCAAAATAGTTCTCAAGCTCTTGCAATTGTTAACTGACAGGATATTAGTGATCAAGATCTTGCAATTCAGTGCTTAAGTTGTTGTTCTAGCTTAATTTAGCCTTAACTTAGCTTATAATATCATATTCAGTAAGTAGATTTAATTTAAAGTTCACATTAGTCAACTTAGTAGTGTAATTTAAAAAGTCAAAATCCACAGTGAATTTTTTTTTGAATAAACTTGTTAATTTTCTCTAGGACTTATTATTAGGATTTAGTACTTGTGCTTTAGATAATTAATATTTGGCTGCTTATCTTCACTAGAATATTTTTATTTTATTTTTATTCAGCTTATAAACTGCTTATTTGCTATCTTCCATTTAGCACTCTTTCACAATTTTGCCCTGTGCACAGGATAAGTAGTCAATTTCATAAGCTTGCATAAGCTTTATTAGTTGGCCTTAGCTTGTGTATTTTGTTGATCTTAGAAGCCCTTCTGGCTAGTTTGCTTTTTATGTGCTTATATTTTCATTTCCTGCTTATTTTAACTGCTTATCATGCTTATTTATTGTGCTCAAATCTACTCCCTACACTGAGTCATCAGTGTAGGTGAGTCATTTTCATAAGCTCTCAACAAGCTCTCTAGTAGACTTTAGCCTGAGTGTTTTAGCTTTTTGTGAAGCTTATCCACTAGTCTATAAGTTCCTGTGCTTGTTTTGCCTTTTCAAGCTTATTTCACAGGGCTGCTCTTAGCTTTTAGTTTTGTCAATTTCATTGAATATATTGAGTCCTCAGTATTCACAAGCTTTTTCACAAGCCTCTCAAAAGCTCATTAGTGGTTCCCACCCAAGAGCCTTGGCTTTTTGGAAAGCCCTCCAGCCCAACTTGCTTATTCAGTGATCATTTGGTGCTTCTTAGCTTATTTAATAAGCCTGAATTGTCCTTAAAGTTCACTGTTGGGTGTTTTGCTGAGCAGTGTGATTTCGATTTGCTTATTTGCTACTTAAAGCTTATTTAGTGCTCATTTCTTGTTCTATTAGCTTGTTTCCAGTATCTTTAACTTATTAGCATCTTATTTTACCTTTGTTTCCAACTTTATAGCTTATTTGAGCTTTTAATCATCACTTTGAGCTAAAAAGCTCATCTGTCAAACTTAATAAGCTCCAATCTGCTTAATTTCAAGTTTTAAAATTTTTGTCTTTGTTAGTTTAACATTTCTCAAAAAGAAAAAACACAAAAACATCATTTTTAATAAAAGTGATAGCTTCTATTTAAGAAGTTTTATCTATTTAGCTTATTTTTTTAACTTTTTCATTAAGCACTTAGTACTTTTTATATTTTTCCTAGGTTTTTCACTAGCATAGTATTTATATAGAAAATTTCATAATTTTATCTTTTCATTTAGTATTTATAATAATTAATAATAGTTAAATTAGTTTTAATAAAAAAACCAAAAAGAAAATCACTTACTGTTTAATTTTAATCACTAGTACCATTTTATAATTTTTCTAGTTCTTATTAATTATAAAGTATTTTTAGAAAATATTTTCATATTATTACTGTTTATTTTCTAATTTTATTAATTAATTTAATTTAATTAGCTTTTAATTAATAATTAAGTAAATAATTAATAAAATAGTTTAATAATAATTTTTATATACTTTTTATAATTTTTTAGGATTCCTGTAAAGGTTAATTATTTTTATAAAATATTTCCTAATTTTCTAAGTCATTTTTAGTATTATAGTAATTTAAATTAGTTTAATTAGTTTAAATAATATAACTAGTAATTAATTAATATTAAATTCACAAAAAGACAAAAAGACGTATTTTTAGTTTTTATATTATTTTTAGGTTATTTGAGAATTTTTAAAAATAGTTTTTCATTTTCTTAGTTTAAATTAATATTATATTAAATCTAGTTTAAGTTAAATATTAATAATAAGTAGTTAAATTGTTTTTAATTAATATTAAATAATAAAATAATCAAAAAAATATTTTTCTTTTTTATAAAATGTTCTTTTTATATTAAGTTTGTAAAAAGTCATTTTCACCCCCTGTAGTTTTAATTCTGATTACGTTTTTAGGTTATCTGATTCTCAGTAAGTGTTAATATCTGTTATTTATCTCATTTCCATGATTGTAAACAAATCCAAATCATTATCTGGTTATCTTCCTCAAATCACTCATTCCCAGAACGTTTTCAAAATACAATTTCAACATCGTTGGGACTTAACGACCCGTGAGTACACTGTGCTTTCAACGGATCATAAATTGATCTCTCCTCTCTCAGATTTGACTTGTTGACCACACCTGGTTGACTGTTTAGTTTGGGAGGAGTCAAATTTTGGCGCCGCTGCCAAGGAGGTTGTTGCGTGTTTTCAAAAACGTTAAGTTTAGTGATTTTCAAAACCCTCCTTGTACAAATCACATCACTTTGTAAATTTTTTGTAAAAAAATCAAAATAAAAAAAACAGTCATTAACACTTTTTCTAAAGTGTTAACAACACAAAAAAAAAATCAAAAACAACAAAACAAATCGTGAAGTTAAATTACTTCGTTTTCTTTAAGATTACAACATATACAGGTGGAATACGGAAGTTCTGACATTAAATTGCGAACTGAAAAGAGATCCATTCTTCTCTTCCACCACCCTGCGAGTAGTCTTAAAGGAACGATTTTGGTTAACGAATCGATTCCAAAAATATTTCCAAAAGTTTTTTCACACACACCCGAAAAGCCAAAAACATTTGTTTTCTTGTTAATAAACACATAAAATATTACCACCGCAAACCAAGACAGAATACTACCCAACTGGGTGTATGATCATTAATAAGTTCCCAAACTAAAGATTAAAACTTACCATTGTACTCTTGTGATTGGTGTACCTTTTTCAAAGAAGTCAATCATATTGTGGTTATTGGTTTAAGTTCACTTTCGTTTTGCATCGGTCTTGTTTTAATTGTAATTGTTTTTAGTGCATGCGCACTTGTTCCCAAACAAGGCGTAATCGTCGTAGAAGCGTAGCTGAATTATATACTGTTGTCGAAGAGACAAAACCCGTTATCTGTAACACCCCCAAAAGTTGTCAATAACAGCGGAAGACTTAATAATGATAGCAGAAGACTTTCGGGATATTACTTCAAGGATCTTTGTCACAATCATAGTAAACGACACAAAGTGATGTATTAAAGTTTAATTTATTTCAAAATACCAAATATCCAAAGAACATGACATTTCATAAGTTAAAGAACATGTTTTATTCTGAAAGTAATAAAGTAGTTTATTAAAGTCCATGCTGTGTTTATGCCCACTCCGTGCCTTCAAGTTCCGTCTTGTTTAGTTACCTGAGATAAACATGCTAAAGTCAACATAAAGTTGAGTGATATTCATAGGTTTAAGTTTAATAGTTTGAATCAAAAGTTAAAGAGTGTATTTGTAACACCCCGAAAATCGTAATGAAGCAGCGGAAGACTAATCGGGGTATTACATCTTAGAATCATAGTCATAATTATAGAAAACGACTCGAAAGAGACATTTTGAGAAAATTTGTTATCATTCATCAAATATTAAAACAGAGTAGCCACAACGGTTCCATACAGTTTAGTAGTACATAATGAAAATGTTTAAATTTAAAGAAATGAATGATAACATTGTTGGGTGATATTGATAAGATGCCCTAGCCCACTCCGTGCCATTTGCTTCTTAGTTACCTGAGATAAAACATGCTAAAAAGGTCAACACAAAGGTTGAGTGAATCCATAGTGTTTAATTTATAATAGTTTGAACACAAGTCAAATAATAGAAAAACAATAGCATCGTAGCGTAGTATATTGCTCTAAGCCTCATGACACGCAAACGTTAACATCGGGTGATATCATAAATGATATAAATAGCCCACATCATGAAATGATGTAGGTGATTGTGCCCTCGTCGTAGGAGTTTGCCAAATTCCTATTTATATTCGAACAAAGTGCATTCGGTTACCATTTCAGGCTAACTTCAAATGGGGCGTCAACTGCCAATAGATCTATTCACTATGTTCGCGTTCACTCGCAAGTGACTAATGGTTCATGATATGAGGGACTTTTGGCAATAGCGGTAACTTAGGCAATATCAATCAGGATAGCATACAGAAAATACTTGTGTTCAGTTTTTATAGCATGTATCTCCCCACGGGATTTGAAAACATAGTAAAAAGTGGGACTATGAACTCACCTTAGTGTAGTAGTAGTCTGGAATGTAATATAGTCAAATACCAGGTGATAGTTCCGACGCGTGACCTAGATTAGTATGGCATAATTTAGTTCATAATCTTAGTTTAAGATTCGATGAAACATATATAAGTCTAAAAGTTTTCAAAATGTTTTTGTTATTATTGCTTGTATGGCAGCATTTTAGTTCTAGAAATAGTTTGGTAGATATTGACTTGCATTGGCTCTCGGAGGTGTGTAACATGAAATGAATAGGATATCGAAGACAAGATGTCCTTGGTTCGAAAGTAATCAAAAGATGACGTACGGAGAGAAATCACATAGAAAGAATGTCGTTTAACAGCGTGTATGCATATTTATATTTATGGTCAAATATTAGTTGGCGATAAAGGTATGTAAAATTTGACTTTAATTTATGGTTAAAAGAGTTTATATTAAGTACACTTATAGGATTTTTGGAAAATCGGGCATGACCCTAGTATATGTTTTTGTTTCTCGCGGTATTTACAAGTTAAAAGGTATAAGTTCAAGTAAATAGCCGTTTTACATTTTATAAAAGTTAAGTTTTGGTAAAACATAATGAGTTATTTATATAAGTTAAATAAGTAACATGAAGTAATAGATGTGTTTAATCTTTAACTTACAAGCTTAGTTTTTATACTTTCCGAAATACGTTGCTAATGTATATTGTGTGGTGGTGTACGCTCAAGTATAAGTTGTGACGTGAAAAGATTTATTATTGATATGCGGGTGACTTATCCAAACGTGAGTCGCAGGTAACAGATTACGAAATGGTTGATGTTCGAAAAGTATTTTACATTCGTAGAGTTCAAAAGAAGAATCGAGTGGGCCGAAATCAATTAATGGAGTGGGCTTAGGCCCCTAGCTGATTTGAGAGTTTCAAAACAGTTTTTGTTAGGGCGTTGGGCTTGGCCCGTTAAAAAGATAGATTCTACAAGTTTTAGTTAGGGTCTTAGGCCCAAATCATTTTCCTTAGCAATTCAGTAAGCACTAAGCAGGTTTTTGTATTTTTCGTTTTACAAAAGCATCTCGCTATACCAAAATGTTTTCCCGAGCAGACTTTGACCATGAGTTTGAACCACTAGGTGTTTTACTCTTTTAGCCTAGCCACCTCTCGACTCGACAGGCAGTACGAACACGAGTAGTTTTTGCACCCAAAGTGGGTCATGGTGTCAAGCAAAGTAGCAAAACCGAGACCCTAAAGGTGTCTCTCTGGGTCCAACCACGGCTCGGCAAACAACCAGTAAGGCTAGTCCAAGGATTTACCAAATCGGACTAGGATTAAAACCAAAATCAAACAGAAGCAAAGTCACAGTAACTCCCTTATTCGAGCCAATCTAGTTTTAGTCTGATAATCTTATTTTACCACGCAAGGATTTTAACAAACAAATCACGAAACAAGATTTAACTATGAGTCTGAACTATCTGTTTATCGGTTTATTCAAAACTTGCTACCACACAAAATTATAACACATAAGTTTTTAATAACAACAACAATTTATAGCCGATCGTTTAAACACAAAACAAAAGATCGATTCACATGCTTCTAAACAAACGACAATAATTTCGATAACGAGAATATAAGAAAATCATGAAACCTTACAACAAGAAGAAGCCGAATAACAAGCAGATCGAATAAAGATTGGAACCCAAATCCGTCCTCAAGCAAACCCACTTCTTCAACAGGGATGATACTTCTTCAGAACTCGATTAGGAAATTGCTTGCGAGTGTTTGGAGGGTGTGTGGGTTCGCTTGTGGATTCACCGAGTTTATAACGAGGATAAAATGGAGAGTTTGACCGATCCTTTTGGTAGCTAGATTATAGTGCCGGCTATTTTGAGGAAATATAACTATCTACTTCAGTCATCAAGGATGTCTCGTGACCATGGAGGCTAATATAGATGAGTAGCAGCATCGATAACCCCATTCTTGGGTCTTTTTCTCACCTCGTTTGACCCGATCGAATAGAGGGTGAAGATAGGGTAAATGATAGATTTGGGAGGTTGAGGTTTTGAGGTGAAGAAAGAAATGATGGAGCGTTGCCAGAAAAAGAAGAGGATGAAGAGCGTGGAGAACGAGGGAGGGAGAGAGCAGAGGAAAAAGAGAAAGAAAAAGTTTATGATTAAACATTGGGAAGGGATTTGGAGGCGTGGGAATAATAAGGGAAGAAATAAATAAGTAAATAGAATGTTAAATATATATAAGATTTTAGATGAGTAATGTTTTATTAATATACTGGGGATAACGTGTCCCGTTAAATTGACATGTAACGCGAAGTTTTTCGACTTAGTGAATTTCAAAAATAATATTTTTGAAGGTGCGTTAATAAGATAGAACCGAGACAAGATTATTGGTCTCCGAAGAGTTTGATATTTATTTTATGCCATACTAATTCGGGGTCAGTACACGCGTGGTTTCCGAAATTTAGTGATAAGGGTTTTATCACCTTTTGTTGCTCAAGAGTATAAGTTGTAATTTATGCAGGGAGATAAAATATGAGATCAAGCAAGTAGTCTAATATAACATTAAATTTAAATAAATTCTAGTTTACAATGCTTAAACATTTGGGAAAAAGTGCGGGGGCTACAGTACATACCCCTAATTTTGAATTCCGTCCCGGAATTCTTAATCTGATAGGGTGGTTGGAGTTGTTTGAGTGAAAAGGTGAGGGTATTTAGCACGAATTTGATCTTCACGCTCCCACGTATACTCTGGTCCTCTTTTAGAGTCCCAGCGAACCTTTACGATGGGGATGCGGCTTTGTTTCAATCGCTTCACGTCACGGTCCATAATTTCTACGGGTTCTTCGGTAAAGTTGAGTTTCTCATCGAGTCGTAGTTCCTTGTAAGGGATGATGAGGGTTTCGTCGGACAGGCACTTCTTCAAATTGGACACATGAAAAGTAGGGTGCACTCAGCTGAGCTCTTCGGGTAGTTCAAGCTGGTATGCCACTGGGCCCACTCTTTCTAAGATCTTGAATGGCCCAACATATCTAGGATTTAGCTTTCCACGTTTTCCGAATCTAATCTTTCCTCTCCAAGGAGATACTTTTAACATGACTCTGTCCCCAACTTGGAACTCCATAGGCTTTCGCCTCACATCAGCATAATTCTTCTGCCGGTCACGGGCAGCTTGCAAACGTTCCTTGATCTGTACGATTTTCTCGGTAGTCTCGTGGATCAGTTCAGGTCCTGTGAGTTGTGCATCTCCGACTTCTGCCCAACAAACAGGTGATCGGCACTTCCGACCATAAAGGGCTTCATATGGAGCAGCCTTGATGCTAGCTTGGTAACTGTTGTTGTAAGAAAAATCAGCCAATGGCAAGTGCTTATCCCAACCCTTTCCAAAATCGATCACACATGCTCGTAGCATATCTTCTAAGGTTTGGATAGTTCTCTCACTCTGACCATCAGTTTGGGGGTGGTAAGCGGTGCTCATGTCTAACCGAGTACCCAAAGCTCTTTGTAATGACCGCCAAAAGTTGGAAGTGAAATGGCTGTCTCGATCTGAGATGATAGATATAGGCACTCCATGCCGTGAGACTATTTCCTTCAGGTATAACCATGCAAGGGTGTTCATATCGTCTGTTTCTTTGATTGGTAAAAAGTGCGCAGATTTAGTAAGACGATCAACAATGACCCATATGGTGTCAAATCCTCCTGACGTCTTAGGTAACTTTGTGATGAAGTCCATTGTGATTCTCTCCCATTNTTACACATGCTCGTAGCATATCTTCTAAGGTTTGGATAGTTCTCTCACTCTGACCATCAGGTTGGGGGTGATAATCGGTGCTCATGTCTAACCGAGTACCCAAAGCTTTTTGTAATGACCGCCAAAAGTTGGAAGTGAAACGGCTGTCTCGATCTGAGATGATAGATATAGGCACTCCATGCCGTGAGACTATTTCCTTCAGGTATAACCGTGCAAGGGTGTTCATATCGTCTGTTTCTTTGATTGGTAAAAAGTGCGCAGATTTAGTAAGACGATCAACAATGACCCAAATGGTGTCAAATCCTCCTGACGTCTTAGGTAACTTTGTGATGAAGTCCATTGTGATTCTCTCCCATTTCCACACCGGAAGTTCGGGTTGTATCAACAAACCTGAGGGCTTTTGGCACTCTGCCTTTACCCTTGAGCATGTCAAACACTTTCTGACGTACTCAGCGATGTCGGCTTTCATGTTTGGCCACCAATAAAGTTTCTTGAGGTCCTGATACATCTTATCAGAACCCGGATGTATGGAGTACTTGGATTTGTGAGACTCGTGCATGATGAGGTCACGTACCCCGCCAAATAATGGGATCCAACTCCGATCTTTGAAACATAATCTCCCGTCTGATTTCTTCGTAAAGCCATTCTCGCTTTCTGGCATACCATATATTTTCTCCTTAGGACGGTTCTCTTCTTTGAGAGCTTCAGTCTGAGCCTCGAGTATCTTTGCTGGAAGTGGTGAGGTAATTGTCATTCCCAGAGATCTGACTCTAAGCGGTTTAATTCTTTCCTTCCGGCTCAGGGCATCTGCCACAACATTAGCCTTTCCAGGATGATAACGAATTTTACAATCGTAGTCGCTGAGCAACTCTAACCATCTACGTTGCCTCATATTCAGTTCCTTCTGATCTAGGATGTGTTGTAGACTCTTGTGATCCGTAAATACCGTGCACTTGGTACCATACAGATAATGCCTCCACATTTTGAGTGCAAATACCACCGCTCCTAACTCAAGATCATGAGTGGTATAATTCTTCTCGTGGATTTTGAGCTGTCGGGAAGCATATGCGATAACTTTCTTCCGTTGCATTAACACAGCACCTAAACCTTGGTATGATGCGTTGNAAATTTGGGAAAAAGTGCGGGGGCTACAGTATTACAATCACATGCAATCAACAAGTTTAAAATCAGTGTTCCTGTTATTGCCTTAAGCTCATGACACGCAACGATTAACAGCCAATCATAATCTCAAATTATGACGGTAAGTAATAGGCCCCCGAGATAGGTATTTGTCAATAACCTATTATAAGAACAATAAAGTGCGCCTGGTGTTTTCTCTAACGACCAAACGAGGATTGTTAATCACTAATAGTACTATCCACACTTATTTACGTTCACCCTGCAAGTGATTAAGGTTCATGATCGAGGGACTTTTGACAATAGTAACTTAAGCAAATAACGTTAGCCTGGCGGTATTACAATACCCGGTATAAAAGACTTGTGTTCGGGTTTTAAGCATGTATCAATATTAACAATATTTACCCACAAGTTTCAATAATTACAGTTTATAACTCAGAAAAATCAGTTTTACAGTTTTGGCCCTAAGTTTCCCATTTTGGCAGTTTTAGTCCCTAGGTCAAGAAATTTTGCAAACTTAGTCCAAAAATTATGAAATTAAAAACTCAACATTATTATTTTCCAAATAAGCTCAGAATGTTTAGATAAGCTTATTTCAAAAGCTTAATTTCTTAAAAATAACTTATTTTATTAATTGGGCCTTAACGAATTACAAACAATGCCCAATAGGAAATTTTGATCCAATGGGCTTACGAGGGCTTTGGACCTGGACTTGGGCTTAATTTTTGAGTATGAAAACATTATGTAACAGCTTATAGGGTCAGATTATCACAAGAGCTTATTGGGCTTAAGATAAGCCCACGTTAAGTTGATATTGTTTTTAGAATTCTGTTTTGGTTGCTACAAAAGAGGTCGGGCAAATAGGTTAAATGAGTCCGTATGGTCGAATAAATTATGCCACTTGTTTGTTAACCAAGGTGGCAATGGGGTCGAGTTATAAAAAGAGGTGGTCATGTGTCGAATAAGATTTTTACAATGCCAAAGTGTTAGAGCAAAATCATACTTGTAAACAGTTTCAAGACTTAGAAAAATATTCTAAGTGTTTTGTATATTATACGAGTGGTTCAAGGTAACATGTAGACGTGCCATTTTTAATATGTAAACGTTATTATTAGGATCGAAACTTTTCATATCTTGTTAGATAAAGTGTTGAAGATTAAATATGTCGAATAATATATATACTTTACGTTTTTATATAACTAAATAAATGGGTAAAGTAAACGTTGTAAAATCAAAGTAATGAAATCATAAGTGATAATGAGTCTCGAATGTGCTCACCTCACCTCAAAAGGGTGGTGTTTTCTTAACGTTAGGTTCGAATTGGTACGAAGGTTCAATGTAGAATGGTTCACGGTTCAGCAAAGGTATGAGACGAGCTAATGTGGTACTTTTGGATCACTTCTACGCCTTGTACACCTTGTCCACTTCTTGTCCCAACTCGACTTGTAATCTTCACGAATTTTGAAGTGTGGTATGCTTATGTTTGTGGTTTCAACTGAGTTGCATGGGAAGGCTTTTATAGTGATTTTTGGAGAGTGTATACGAGATAAGATCACATGATGTTGAGTGTAGGATAGATACAAACGTATGCTACCTCTCTTCTTGTCCAATCGTGATGTTACAAAGCAAAAAGAATGTTCCTACGATTCCTGTTCATTTGTGACATTCACATTGTGTATAGTGTTCATTTGCTTGTCATTGGGGAGCATGGGTGGCTCAAAGGAATGTTTTGACACGTTATTATAATTTGGCAATAATGAGTTTTGAGGCTTTACTTGGGGCAGATTTGAGTGACTAAATGGGTGAGAGAGTGAACGAACATGGTCATTTCTGGATGTTAGCTGGGTAGTGATTCGAGTTATGTAAAAATATGTTGGTGTCGTGTGTAGAAATCACGAAATAAACAGGGGGTTTTGGGTGCTAGTCGCGACTAGGAAGAAAAGAAAACAAAAAAAATATATACTAAGGGTGCGTTTGGGCTGTTAAAGCCTGTTGGGCTTTGGTTTCGTTTGGGCCCAGCAGAAAAAAAGAAAAAGGAAGAGTATTAAGGGTCCGTTTGGTGTGCAGTTGGGTTTTAAAGGCCCAATGGGTCACGGGGGCCCACGTAGTAAATTTCAAGGGTCTGGTTACGGTCCAATAATATTAGTGGGTAGTCTCGGTAATTTTTGTAGGCTTCGGGAATATATAAATATTGTACGATATTTAAACGAAATGTATATTTATAAAAATATTAACGTTTAAATATATTCGCGATAATTAGACTATCTAGGTTTGTGTGCAAGCATCGTTCCTAGGCAAATGATAAATCACAATTTACTGTTGTGATTTATATAACAAGTCATATATAAAAAAAAATTGTCACTCGTAAAAGTGGGTATTTAAATAACGTAATAACTCATATATATTTACTAACTGTATGGGAAAATTACGAGAGGCTACAGTACATACCCCTTACAGTGAATTCCGTCCCGGAATTCCAGTTTAAGAGGGTTGCCAAGGGTGTTTATGAAAAGAGATGTGGGTACTTGGTGCGAATTTGATCTTCGCGCTCCCAAGTGTACTCCGGTCCTCTTTTAGAGTCCCTACGAACTTTTATAATAGGGATGTGGTTTTGTTTCAGTTGTTTGACTTCCCTATCCATGATTTCTACCGGTTTCTCAGTGAAAACGAGTTTGTCATCAAGTTGTATCTCTTTCAATGGAATGACAAGAGATTCATCGGATAAACACTTCTTAAGGTTTGACACATGAAAAGTGTTGTGAATTCGGCTAAGTTCCTCGGGTAGTTCAAGTTTATATGTCACGGTTCCAATCCTTTCTAGGATTTTGAAGGGACCGATGTATCTGGGGTTTAACTTTCCCCGCTTTCCAAATCGTATTATTCCTTTCCATGGTGATACTTTTAACATGACTCTATCTCCGATTTGAAAATCCATGGGTTTTCGCTTTAGGTCGGCGTAACTTTTCTGTCGGTCTCTAGCGGCCTGTAAACGCTGTTTGATTTTGATAATCTTCTCGGTTGTCTCATGAACTAGATCCGGTCCAGTGAGTTGTACTTCTCCAACTTCTGCCCAACAAACGGGTGATCTGCACTTTCGACCATAAAGTGCTTCGAATGGTACGGCCTTGATACTGGCATGATAACTGTTGTTATATGAGAATTCAACTAACGGTAAGTGTTTATCCCAACCTTTTCCGAAGTCTATGATGCATGCGCGTAGCATATCTTCTAAAGTTTGAATTGTTCTTTCACTTTGTCCATCAGTTTATGGGTGATAAGCTGTGCTCATATCCAGCTTTGTTCCTAAAGCTTTCTGCAAAGATTTCCAAAAATGTGACATGAAACGACTATCACGATCTGAGATGATAGAAATTGGCACTCCATGCCGTGACACTATTTCCTTCAGATATATCTGAGCAAGTGTGTTCATCTCATCAGTTTCTTTGATTGGTAGGAAATGAGCTGATTTCGTGAGACGATCAACGATGACCCATATCGTATCGTAGCCAGTAGGGGTTTTGGGAAGTTTGGTAATGAAGTCCATTGTAATACGCTCCCATTTCCACATCAGGAGTTCTTGTTGGGTGAGTAATCCAGATGGTTTTGGGCATTCTGCCTTTACTCTAGAACATGTTAGGCATTTGCTGACATATTCAGCGACGTCGGCCTTCATGTTTGGCCACCAATACAGTTTCTTGAGATCCTGGTACATTTTGTCAGAACCCGGGTGAATGGAGTATTTTGATTTGTGAGACTCATGCATTATGAGGTCACGAATACCTCCAAAAAGAGGGATCCAGCTTCTTTCCTTGAAACAAAGCATTCCATTTTATCTCTTCACAAAACCATTTTTGTTCTCCGGCATACCAAAAATCTTTTCCTTTGATCGGTTTTCTTTCTTGCGAGCTTCGCTCTGGGCGATAAGAATTTGTGCTGGAAGGGGTGAACAAATAGTCATACCTAGTGATTTAACCCTGAGAGGTTTTAGTCTTTCTTTCCAGCTTAACGCATCTGCTACTACATTAGCTTTTCCTGGGTGATAACGGATTTCACAGTCATAATCGCTAAGTAATTCTAACCAACGGCGTTGTCTCATGTTTAATTCCTTTTGGTCCAGAATGTGTTGGAGACTTTTGTGGTCAGTAAATACAGTACACTTGGTGCCGTATAAATAGTGTCTCCATAACTTAAGAGTGAATACTATTGCTCCTAGTTCTAGATCGTGGGTTGTGTAGTTTTCCTCGTGTTTCTTCAGTTGTTGTGAGGCATAAGCTATCACTTTATTCCGTTGCATCAAAACTGCGCCTAGGCCATGGTACGAAGCGTTACAATATATTACGAAGTCTTCGCTTCCTTCAGGCAACGCTAGTATGGGTGCTTCACAAAGCTTTTGTTTTAACAGTTGGAAGGCTGATTCTGCTTCTTGTCCCCAGATATACTTTTCATTCTTCTGAGTCAATTTGGTCAATGGTTTTGAGATTTTAGAGAAACCTTCAATAAATCTCCGGTAGTAACCTGCAAGACCTAAAAATTGACGTATTTCTGTGGGAGTTGTAGGTGATGACCAATCCTTAACTGCCTCTATTTTTGCAGGATCCACGTGAATACCTTGACTATTGATTACGTGTCCCAAAAATTGCACAGTGGGAATCCAAAAATCACATTTTGAGAATTTAGCATACAGCTTTTCTTTCCTAAGTAACTCTAGGATAGTTCTCAAATGTTTGGCATGTTCTTCTTTGTTACGAGAGTAGATCAGAATGTCGTCTATGAATACTATCACGAATTTGTCCAAATATGGTTTGCATACTTGGTTCATTAGGTCCATAAACACTGCGGGTGCGTTTGTTAGACCAAATGGCATTACTTGAAATTCATAGTGTCCATAACGTGTTCTGAATGCTAACTTGGGAATATCTTCTTCCCGAACTCTCAGGTGATGGTATCCTGGCCTTAGATCAATTTTCGAGTATACGCTCGATCCTTGTAATTGATCAAACAGATCGTCAATTCTGGGTAAAGGATATCGGTTCTTCACAGTGAGTTTGTTCAATTCTCGGTAATCTATGCACATTCGGAATGATCCGTCTTTCTTTTTAACGAATAGAACCGGGGCTCCCCAGGGTGATGAACTTGGTCTAATGAAACCTTTATCGGACAATTCCTTCAGTTGTTCCGATAATTTCTCCATTTCGGAAGGTGCTAACCTGTAAGGTGCTTTTGCTACTGGTGCCGCTCCAGGCAGTAGTTCGATCTGGAATTCCAATTGATGGGTTGGTGGAAGACCGGGCAAATCTTCAGGGAATACTTCAGGAAATTCCCTAACGATAGGCACATCTTGAAGTTGTTTCTCTGTTGAATTATTTTCCGTTACATGAACCATGAATATTTGACATCCTTCGTTCATGTGTTTCATCATTCTAAGGCATGAGATGATTCCGTATCGGTTTTTACTCTTGTCACCATGGACAACAAGGACTTCATCCTTAAGAGGGATGTGTACGGCTTTCTCGTCATAATGAATTCTAGCATGATGCTTGGATAACCAATCCATACCGACGATAGCATCGAAACTACCGAGTTGGACAAGCATCAGGTCAATGGGAAAAGGTTCTCCTACGAGAGTTAAGGTACAATCTTTCAGGACAGTGTTGGTGCTAATTAAGTTCCCATTTGCCATTTCTATCTCGTAAGTGGTGTTTAGCTTATAAGGGGTAGAATCAACGAAAGGTGCAAACGTATCTGACACGAAACTTTTATCCGCTCCTGAATCAAATAATATTCTAGCATTATGATGATTTAATAAGAACGTACCCGTGACGACGTTAGGATTTTGTGGTTCGTTGTCATTTCCCATCACGTATGCTCTTGCTCGTGCGTTGTTCTGACCATTTCCTTTTGGACAACGATTCTTGAAGTGTCCCATTTCTCCGCATGAGTAACATGTTGGTGCTACGGGTTGTAAGTTGCTGCCGGTAGCAGGGTTCCTACAATCCTTTGTGGCATGACCTATCTTTTGGCACTTGTGGCATTTTACCGTACAAACACCATTGTGATGGAGCTTGCATCGGTTGCACTGTGGCTTTAGACCTTGGTATCCATTGCCATTTGTTGCCGTATAAGCCTTAGGAGGTTCTTGTCGTTGGTTTTGCTGTTGACGATGAGCATTCTTATTCTGGTGGTATTGTTGGTTGTTCCTGTTGTTGTTGTTGTGATGGTTGTTGTTGCGATGGCCGTTGTTGTAATGGTCGTTGTTCTGATGGTCGGTGGTTCTACTGTCATCTAACTTTCTATTGAGTTCATTGCACTTAACTTCACGGTCCAGAAGTTTCTGTGCTAACTCTATTGCGACTTCTAGTGATGGTGGGGTAGATGCTGTGACGTTTCCTTCGATGCTTCGGGGAAGACCCTCAACATATATCTCCAGAGTTTTCTCTAGATCTGGCACGATGGAAGGACACAACGCCTTAAGTTCATGAAGTCTCCTATTGTAAGCCTTGAGATCGATTCCTTTGACTGCAAGGATATGGAACTCATCTTCCAATTTCCTTAATTCGGATCGAGGACAATATTTCTTTAGGATTTTGGCTTTGAATTCCGTCCAAGAGAGTCAGTACGCTGCTTCTGTGCCTAAGGTTTGAGTTGTAGCGGTCCACCAAGATAGAGCGTCATCCATTAAGGTTCCTGTGGCGAACGTGACCCTTTTGTTCTCTGAACATCCGCTCCTTTGGAATACTGTTTCGCATCTCTCGAACCAATGGGCGAGTTTGGTTACTCCCTCAGTACCCATGAAGTACGTTGGCTGACAAGCCGTGAAGTCTTTATAGGTACATTGGCGAGGTGCGGGTGCGACATTCCTTGTCGGTTGCGCGCCAGTAGCTGCTTGTTCGGCTAAGGCTGCATTGATTCCATCAGTGATTGCTTGTTGAATTTCTGCCGGGGTCATGGTTGCTGACGGGGTAGTGGTAGTGGTTCTCCTAGGTGCCATATTCCTAAAAATGAGAGTATATGTTCAGAATTTTCATAATAACCATCTTGTGTTAGACTACATTAGTAACATCAATAGGTTTAAAGTTATAATAGTGTCCCATATATCATGATGCAATATACGATATCATAACACGTATGAAAATAAAGTAAACATAACATCATAGATTAGATTGTCGTTTGCGTTTACATCACTTATTCCTTCTTGTTGATATATCTCAAGGATTATTCAAATACAAGTTATTATTCTGATGAGGGTAAAGCTAGTCGACAATCTATGGTTTCTAAGGTTTTCCTTGGTTATCATCAAGACGACGTTGTAGTTTCTGAATTGTGGTGGCCATGGTTTCTATGGTTTGGTCTCGATCTCTTTCTCTAGCTTGTGCTTCTTGCTGTGCACGTCGCAGAGACATAACTTGGGCTCTTGTGGTGTCGAGTGCTTGATCAATATCACACATGATGTTCCTGGTTGTAGTACTAGCGGTACAAAGTAGTCCGATGAATTCCATTGCTTCACCGAATTGGGTACTCAGTTGTTCTATCATGTTTCCCATCTCTAAGTGTCCCATTACAAGTTGTTCTATCTCACATGACATGACTTCCACTTGTTCATTAGGGATGTTGTTTACCAGGCTGGCTATGGCGTTTAACCTGTCCTCATTTCTTACTAATCTAGCTGCCAAGAGTGGTATAGTGCGGTGGATGGGTTCTCCAGTGACCGGAAGGATCCTGGATGCAGCAACTGATGAACCTTCCCCAAGTTCCCTGTTAGTGGGGGTACCCTCTTGAGATCTCCAATATTTGAGGATCGGTAGTAGAAATGACCATTTGCGAGCATTGACTCGCTTACGAGCCTTACTGTGATGGTTTGTTCTTGCCTGAGAATAAGGATCTGAGGAGGAAGGACGAATCTGGTAAGTCCTTTGTCGGTAAGGCAGAGGAGTGCTGCGGGTGGTTACAGGTGGAGATGCTAGTGGTGGACTGGTGAATGTCACTGGTACAGTAGTAGTCTGCTGATAGAATATAGTAGGTAGTATCACTGGTTCTGCAGATGGAGCAATTTCCTTTTTCCATTCGGTATCATCACAGATGTCCTTTTCTTCAGCATATGAAAGAACTTTTCCAGCAGAGGCTGGTTCATAAGGCTGGAATGGAGGAGTTTGCCTACCACGTCTGATTGGACCAGATGATGCTTGAGGAGAAGCCTCAGAGTTAAGGGATTGTTGACTTTCCATATTTTTGTCCGTTGTAGGTGACACAGACATAGGAGTTGGAGCAGGAGTTGGTACAATGGGTGTAGAGCTCTCAGTTTCCGAATCCGATAACAAAACAATGAAGTTGGGTTTTGAAGACATGGTACTGTAATAATCCCGATTAGTAAACATAGTTATTAGCATAATCATAACATGTAAGCATATATCAAGTTATAAAAATGAGAAGTAACATTTCTACCGGATGTTAGAATGTAGGCACGGAGGGCGTGAAGTGGTATTTTGTAAAAATGGTCCGTTTAAAGTATGGTTATAGTCCAATGTTTAAAACATCTGGTTCTCTATAACCGTGGCTCTGAATACCAATTTGTAACACCCCCAAAAGTTGTCAATAACAGCGGAAGACTTAATAATGACAGCGGAAGACTTTCGGGATATTACTTCAAGGATCTTTGTCACAATCATAGTAAACGACACAAAGTGATGTATTAAAGTTTAATTTATTTCAAAATACCAAATATCCAAAGAACATGACATTTCATAAGTTAAAGAACATGTTTTATTCTGAAAGTAATAAAGTAGTTTATTAAAGTCCATGCTGTGTTTATGCCCATTCCGTACCTTCAAGTTCCGTCTTGTTTAGTTACCTGAGATAAACATGCTAAAGTCAACATAAAGTTGAGTGATATTCATAGATTTAAGTTTAATAGTTTGAATCACAAGTTAAAGAGTGTATTACAATCACATGCAATCAACAAGTTTAAAATCAATGTTCCTGTTATTGCCTTAAGCTCATGACACGCAACGATTAACAGCCAATCATAATCTCAAATTATGACGGTAAGTAATAGGCCCCCAAGATAGGTATTTGTCAATAACCTATTATAAGAACAATAAAGTGCGCCTGGTGTTTTCTCTAACGACCAAACGAGGATTGTTAATCACTAATAGTACTATCCACACTTATTTACGTTCACCCTGCAAGTGATTAAGGTTCATGATCGAGGGACTTTTGACAATAGTAACTTAAGCAAATAACGTTAGCCTGGCGGTATTACAATACCCGGTATAAAAGACTTGTGTTCGGGTTTTAAGCATGTATCCCCCCCACGGGAAAAATAGTTAAAGAGTGGGCTGTGAACTCACCTTAGTAGTACAGTAGATGTAGTAGTATCGTAAACTCAACGATGTTAGGCAACGGCTTCACACACAACCTAAAATATAATGCAACTTTCAGTTGATAGTCTAAATCTGGTTTTTATCGCGAATACTAGTCATTTTAGTTACGAACGAATCTCGTGTTTGTTTAAATGTCTAAAGTTCAAAAACAAAGTTATATATACATATAACTTGTAAGTATAATGATCGATGATCGATGTAAAGTCATTATTAAACGTATCGTTAAAAGGGAGAAATAATATATCGTTATCTCGTTAATTTTAATTATAGTCACGAATTATATAGAACGTATATATATAAGTTAAATTTATAAAGTTTAATATTAAATATGTGTTTTTATGTATAAAATATTAATATTATTTTTATAAAATAATATTTACAGAAAATCCTTTAAGTTTCACCAAATTACACTTTTAACCCTAACGGTATAATCTTCACACCGTTAGTCCTAAGTTAATTATTATTTCATTTTAGGTCCAAATGTATCAATATTAACAATATTTACCCACAAGTTTTAATAATTACAGTTTATAACTCAGAAAAATC
>LBNU01013536.1:13955-47518 GCA_014162995.1 Artemisia annua
ATATTTCTATTTTTCTTAAAATTTTCTTTTATCATTTAGATTGTAAAAATATGTTTTTGATCATCTAGGTGTTTGTAGATTTCTATTTTCACTTTTATTTTCGTACGTAGACGTTTTAATTAAACGTAACGTACATTTTTAGATTTGTAAACGTTTCCAGTTTTCCAGTAATTGTTTGCAGTGTTTATTTATCATTTTCATTTATATTTCGTAGTTTAACTCTATCAATCTCTTTTCCCAATCATCGTTTCATAATCACTTGATCTCATTATCGTTTTCGATACAATTCACACCTCGTCGGGATTTAAACGACCCGGGGAATTCCTATACTCTCCTTGGTGCATTGAGCCTTTTCTAGTTTGACTTTTGTTGACCAAATACTTGGTTGACTTTAGTTGACTGTTTCTAGGCCAATCAAAATTTGGCGCCGCTGCCGGGGAGGCGTGTCACGTGTCTTGAACGTCTTGCATTATCGTGTTTTTGAAACACAACTTGTGTATATCATCTATCCTTTGTATATTTACCGTATATATATCGTATTTTCATCTTTCAAAAACATAAAAAACACAAAAATATTTTCTCTTTGTTTCTAATATATATATATAAGAAAAAGAAAAAGAATACTTGTCACCAAGTATTCAACAAAAATACCAAAAAAATAATATACATCCTCCGTCTTCCGTTGAAGGAGGGCGGTTGTAAACCATTCCCAAATATTAACATCAGAAAAATGATCGTGAGTCAATTGTTGCCCGATTAGCTTTTATAGCAAAAAGGTTTCGATTGTGTATCGGTTAACTAAAAGAAAAGAAAACAAAAGAAAATTAAATAAATAAAAAGATTTCAAGTTTTCTTTGGTGATTGGTTTTGTTTTTCTAGTGCATGCGCACTCGTTCTTCTAGGTCTACGAGCCCATTTCGTGAGCTTGTTAAGATTCCTCGAAGAAGACGTAGACGTTCTGCACCCGCAGTCGAATCCGAAATTCGTACTGTTTCTACCACTTCTGTCGTCATGGCAGATCTTCCTATGAGTGAGCTTCTCCAAGCACCCATCGAGGGTTACGGAGATGCCATCGTTGTTCCAGCCATCGTGGCTGATAGTTTTGAGCTCAAGACCGGGTTACTGAATCTTGTGACCCAGAGTCAATTTTTTTGTTTTGAGCGGGACGATCCTCATGCTCATATTCGATGGTTTAACAAGATCACATCTACCATCAAATACAAGAATGTCCCATCTGAAGCAATCAAACTTCTTCTCTTTCCGTTCTCCCTCGAGGGACAAGCCCGGATTTGGCTTGAAAAACAACCCCCTCGTTCTATCGAAACATGGGAGGATTTGGTAAAGAAATTTGTGAATGAATTCTATCCTCCTTCAAAGACCACGAGTCTTAAAAATGAGATCATCAAGTTCACTCAGATATTTGATGAATCATTTAGTGAGTCGTGGGATCGTTTTAAGGAATTGCTTCGCAAATGTCCTCACCATGGTTTCTCTGAGTTGATGCAACTCGATAATTTCTACAATGGTGTGAGCCAAGCTGATCAGGATTCTCTTAATGCCTCCGCGGGAGGTAATTTCCTGAGTAAAACAATGAAAGAAGCTTTAGCGATCATCGAGAACAAATCTAAGGTCCGCACTACACGAAGCAAACCGGTTGTTTCACAAGTGAGTGTTGGTCCTTCTTCCTCATCGCCCTGAGTCAGTCTAGCACCGATGCTAAGATTGACAAACTCACGAAAGCCATTCAAGCTTTGGTTCTCTCCAACCAAAAGAAAGTCTCTTTTCCACAAACTTCTTCTCCTGCTGAAGTTAAAAAAGTGGAAGTCTGTGTTACCTGTGGTGGCCCCCACGCATATTACAATTGTATGGCCACCGATGGTAACCCCTTTGAAGCTAATGCGATAGCTGGTCCTTCCAATCATGGAAGTAACCAATTTCGTCCGCCGATGGACCCGAACTATCGTCCCAACCACTACCCTGGACCTCCCGGTTTTAATCAAAATCAAAATGTTCAAAACCGTAACCAAAATTTCCAGAACCAAAACCGAACGAACCAAGGTTATCAAAACCAAGGTAATTTCAATCAAGGTCATGGTTACCACAATCAGAACCAAGGGTTTCAAAATCAAGGTTTCCAAAACCAAGGAAACTTTAACCGAAACCAAGGTCAGGGTCATTCCAATCAAGGGAATTTTCATGGAAATAATCAAAATCAAGGAAATTTTCAGAACCAAGGTCCAAACAACCGAGGTCAAAATTTTCCTACTCAAACTCAAGCTATTGTTCCTACCGGACCGTCATCTGATGAGTTGTTGAAACAATTCATGAAATCCCAAGAGGAAATGAATCGGTTATTGGTCAGCCAGATTTCTGAGATCAAGAAGTCTTTAAATGATCGACCCTCGGGCTCAGGACAACTTCCGAGCAACACGATCGCTAACCCGAGGGGCGATGCTAAGGCGATCACAACCAGGAGTGGTGCTTCATATGATGAACCCGCGATTCCTACTACCTCTTCTTCCTCTCCTCCAAAGGTAGTGGAACGCGAGCCTGAGGCGACAAAGGACAAAGTGCAAGTTACAAGCCCACAAAGTACAGCACACGTCCATCCT
Source organism: Artemisia annua (assembly GCA_014162995.1). Classification (NCBI taxonomy): domain Eukaryota; kingdom Viridiplantae; phylum Streptophyta; class Magnoliopsida; order Asterales; family Asteraceae; genus Artemisia; species Artemisia annua. Next base: position 16,568 of record LBNU01013536.1, read on the forward strand.
CAGGTTGTACCAAAAACAAAGCCAAAGCCGGGAGTCGTCTTTGAACCTCCAGTAACTCCGGCTGAGGACCCTAAATCCAAAACTTCTATTCCTTACCCATCACGCTTGAATGAACAAAAGCTCCGAGAAAAAGCAAGTCATCAAATGGATAAATTCTTTCAGATTTTCCAAGAATTACACTTTGACATAAGCTTCTCGGATGCTATCCTTCTGATGCCCAAGTTTGCATCCACACTCAAACACTTGTTAAGTAACAAAGAAAAGTTGTTTGAAATGGCAAAAACTCCGCTTAACGAGAACTGCTCAGCAGTTTTGTTAAAGAAGCTTCCCGAAAAGCTTGGAGACCCTGGGAAATTTCTCTTACCTTGTGTATTTCCAGGGATGGTTGAATGCTTTGCCTTGGCCGATCTTGGCGCAAGCATTAACCTGATGCCTTATTCAGTGTGGAGAAGACTTTCTCTTCCGGAACTCACTCCTACATGCATGACTTTAGAGCTTGCAGATCGTTCGATTTCTCGTCCTCTTGGCATTGCTGAGGACGTATTCGTGAAAGTAGGAAAGTTCCAATTCCCAGCTGACTTTGTGGTTGTCGATTTCGATGCTGACCCACGGGTTCCTCTAATTGTTGGACGAGGATTCCTGAGAACGGGTCGAGCTCTCATTGATGTATTCGAGCAAGAAATCACATTACGTGTGGGTAATGAAGCTATTACCTTTAACCTTGACCAAACTTCGAGGTACTCCTCAAATTATGACTCTGAATCGGTTAACCGAATAGATGTCATTGATGTTGCTTCAGAGGAGTACGCTCAAGAAGTTCTTGGTTACGTTCATAATTCTTCGGGTGGTGATTCCACTCCATCTTCTCATCCTATAATTTCCGACTCTTCCCCTTCTCTCACTCCGTTTGAGGGAAGTGATTTCCTTTTGGAAGAGGTCGAAGCTTTTCTCAAAAGTGATTCAGTTCCAGATGGAATTGATAACAATGAGATTGATCTGGAGGGAGATCTTCTTCTCCTCGAGAAATTGTTGAATCAGGACAATTCTCCTCCCCTCCCTCCCGTAGAACTTCATAATGAGGAAATCAAGTCAGTTGAGAAAACTGAAGAATTTCCCGAGGTCGAACTCAAGGAGTTACCTCCTCATCTCGAGTACGCATTTTTGGAGGGTGATGATAAATTGCCCGTCATAATTGCTAAAGACTTGAGTGTGGAGGAAAAATCTGCTCTCATAAAGGTCTTGAAGTCACACAAGCAAGCAATTGCTTGGAAACTCTCCGACATCAAGGGTATTAACCCTGAATTTTGTACTCACAAGATTTTAATGGAGGATGACTTCAAGCCGGCAGTCCAACATCAGAGACGGGTGAATCCAAAAATTCATGAGGTTATCAAACAAGAGGTTTTAAAACTTCTTGATGCCGGATTGATTTATCCCATCTCGGATAGTCCTTGGGTTAGTCCCATCCACTGCGTTCCAAAAAAGGGTGGCATTACTGTTGTCACGAATGAAGATAACGAGTTGATTCCAACTCGATTGGTTACTGGGTGGCGAGTCTGCATTGACTATCGCAAATTGAATGAAGCCACCCGTAAAGACCATTTTCCTCTACCCTTCATGGACCAAATGCTTGAGAGATTGGCGGGGAATGAGTACTATTGTTTCCTCGACGGTTTCTCGGGTTATTTTCAGATCCCCATTGATCCTCAGGATCAAGAGAAAACCACCTTTACGTGCCCTTATGGAACATTTGCTTATAAACGTATGCCTTTTGGCTTATGTAATGCTCCGGGCACGTTCCAAAGGTGCATGATGGCCATATTTTCCGACATGATCGGGAAAACAATGGAGGTCTTCATGGATGACTTCTCGGTCATTGGGGATTCTTTTCAGACATGTCTCTCCCATTTGGACACTATGTTAAAACGGTGTGAAGACACCAATCTTTGTCTAAATTGGGAGAAGAGCCATTTTATGGTCAAAGAGGGGATTGTCCTCGGCCATAAGATTTCCAAGAACGGGATTGAGGTTGACAGAGCTAAGGTTGATGTCATTGCCAAATTACCTCATCCCACTACCGTCAAAGGTATTAGGAGTTTTTTGGGTCATGCCGGATTTTACCGTAGATTTATTCAAGATTTTTCCAAAATCGCCCGGCCTATGACCCATCTCCTTGAGAAGGATGCTCCTTTTATCTTCTCACCCGAGTGCGTGGAAGCTTTTGAGACATTAAAGAAAAAGCTTACTGAGGCACCGATTCTTGTTGCCCCCGACTGGGACTTGCCATTTGAACTAATGTGCGATGCAAGTGATTTTGCTATCGGTGCAGTCCTGGGGCAACGCAAGACCAAACATTTTCAGCCAATACACTATGCAAGCAAAACAATGACCGAGGCTCAAACACATTACACCACTACGGAAAAAGAATTATTAGCCGTGGTGTATGCCTTTGAAAAGTTTCGGCCATACTTAATCTTGACCAAATGTGTAGTGTATACGGACCACTCGGCTTTAAAATACCTCTTTGCTAAACAAGATGCAAAGCCGAGGTTGCTTCGTTGGGTTCTCCTCCTACAAGAATTTGATATCATTATACGTGATAAAAAAGGAGCTGAGAACCTAGCTGCTGATCATCTGTCCCGATTAGAGAACCCACATCAGGATGTTCTCGAGAAAAAGGAAATAAATGAAACATTTCCTCTCGAGACATTAAATGCGGTTGCTTTTCGTGGAGATTCTACTACCCCATGGTTTGCCGATTTCGCAAATTACCATGCGGGGAACTTTGTGGTGAAAGGGATGTCGTCCCAACAGAAGAATAAGTTCTTCAAAGATGTTAAACATTATTTCTGGGACGACCCCTACTTATTCAAGATCTGTGCCGATCAAGTCATCAGACGGTGTGTTTATGGGCAGGAAGCCACTGAAATTCTTAAGGCTTGCCATGCTGGACCCACGGGGGCCACCATAATCCAAACTACACCGCCAAAAAGGTGTTTGATTCGGGTTTCTTTTGGCCCACAATTTATAAGGATGCCCAGGAATTAGTCAAATCCTGTGACGCTTGTCAACGTCACGGGAATATTTCACAAAAGAATGAAATGCCACAGAATGCAATTCAAGTATGTGAAATCTTTGACGTTTGGGGCATCGATTTTATGGGGCCATTTCCGTCATCTCATGGAAACAAATATATACTCGTGGCTGTTGATTATCTATCAAAATGGGTTGAAGCGAAAGCTTTACCCAGAAATGATGCCCGAGTTGTTGTAAAGTTTTTGAAAGCTCTTTTTGCCCGATTCGGAACCCCACGTGCTATAATTAGTGATCGTGGTACGCATTTTTGCAATGACAAATTCGACAAAGTCATGCAAAAGTATGGTGTAACTCACCGTCTCTCTACTGCGTACCACCCTCAAACAAGTGGGCAAGTTGAAGTTTCCAATCGTGGAATTAAAAGAATTTTGGAAAGAACGGTTGGTGAAAATCGTGCATCGTGGTCGGAGAAATTAGGTGATGCACTCTGGGCTTTCCGTACGGCTTACAAAACACCCATCGGGTGTACGCCTTACAAGCTTGTGTACGGGAAAGCGTGCCATCTGCCGATCGAGCTTGAGCATAAAGCCTATTGGGCCCTCAAGCATGCCAATTTCGACCTCCAAACTGCGGGTGATCACAGAAAAGTTCAAATGAATGAATTGAGTGAACTTCGTGATCAGGCCTATGAAAACTCTTTGATCTACAAGGAAAAAACAAAGAAGCTCCATGACTCAAAGATCAAAAACCGCGTTTTCAACGTTGGTGATCGAGTCCTTCTTTTTAACTCAAGATTAAAGATCTTCTCGGGTAAATTGAAAACCCGTTGGACCGGACCATTCACCATTGCTAAAGTTTATCCTTACGGCACCGTCGAATTATCTCAAAATGACAGGCCAAATTTCAAAGTGAATGGGCATCGGTTGAAGCATTACTTTGGAGAGGACATACCATCCATGGTTGTCCCGGATCTCCAAACTTTCCCTAAGTACAATTGAATTCGGGGATCGAGTCAAGCTAGCGACTCGGCGAACAAAAACAGTAGCAAAGCATATGGGTTTTCACCCATATTTCTGACTTCTTTCTACTTTCTAACACCCAAGTGTGGGGGAGTGGCCGTCCCCTGCAGCTGTTTTCAATGAATGTATATAAAATCTCAAAAAAAAAAAAAATGTATGATTGTCTGAATAATATAAATAAAGTGAAAAATAAAAATTCCGCAGTTAGCTTAGAATATTGTCTTTCTTCCGTTCAAAGATTCGGCATAATAGCCGGGACTTTGAATATTGCGGACAATATTCAATTCTAAGTGTGGGGGGGAAATTCTAGCGAATTTTATCACATTATATCATCTAGTACCCCCGTTTTTGGCCAAAATTTTTCAAAAATTTTTCACTTTATTTCAAAATTTTTGTGGTTATCAGTCCACCATGTCTAACCGACAAAAGGATTGGCTAATCCAGGAGCAAACGGCTCTTGGTAAAGATATCTCAAATCCGTTTACGGCTTGCAATTTGCCAAAAATTGTATGGTAATCGACTCACCATATCTTTAATTAGTGAAGAGTTGGCTAGCCCGCAAGATTATGGCTTGTGGTAAAGGCAGTTGGAAAGCCATAATTGGTAATCAGCTCACCAAAGATAATAACTATGTTTTATCTAAGAGTTGGCTAGTCCAGAAGCAAACGGCTTCTGGTAAAGACTAATCAAATCCGTTGAAAGCTGGTGGTTTGCTCAAAATCACACGGTTATCGGTGTACCACGGTTCTTACTTGAACTTAAACATTCGGCTACTCCAGAAGTGATGGCTTTTGGTAAAGAGACTTAAAATCCATCAAGTTTTCATAAAATATTGCTAGGGACTAGCAATAGTTCAGTGTGGGGGATTGATGAGTGCTCAAACACTCATCATTTTTGGTCAATTCTGAAACGCAAAACATTTGAAAACACGCAAAATCACATCAAAATGATGAAAATATCCAAGGATCGTGTTTTATGAGTCTCAAATGCAAAATTTTTAAAAACAAATGAAAAATGAGCAAAGTTTGCAGAATTGGCAGTTTCAGTCCCCCAACTTTCTAAGTTTGGCAAAAATAGTCCCTGGAGTTTAAAAATGTGGGGTTTTATCATTCAAGGTCCTTGAAATGTTTTAAGTTGTCAAAATAGGTCCTTGAATGCAAATTTGGAAAATTGACAGTTTTGGTCCCTGAACTTTGGGAAAATTACAGAAATGGTCCTTGGGTATTTTTAAAGTGCAAAAATGGAATTTTGGTCCTTGTTCTATTGGAAGTTGGCAAGTTTGGTCCTCATGGTTACTTTGGAATTCGTGCAAATTCAGTCCCTACAGTTTGAACAAATTGCATAATTGGTCCTTGTGATTACACCAAACCAAACGGACCCTTTACCAATTTTATTACCAAATCCAACCCAATCTAACCCACTTCACAAACCAGCCCAACTTTCCACCCTTATAACTCCTGGCCCAATTCCACCCCAGCCCAAAACCCTTTTTATAAAAATCCCACCCCGTTTATTAAACCCCGGTCAATCCAAACGGTCAAACCTCTCCCCCCCCCTTTTCACCTTAGCGAGAGAGATCTGATTCTAAAGGTGCCATCCTAACACCCAATATCGAAGGGTAACCTCCATCCGCTCACGTCATGTCATACACCATCACCGGCACATAAATCCATATCACAAGACGAAGAACATTATCGAACAAAAGAACATTAATCACCGTTTACGCGCTATCTTCTATTCACTTATCAACTTCTAAATCTTATATTCATAACGTAAGTAGCGGAAACTACTACATAACACACTCTCGAAAATTGAGGTGGACATCACGCCTTCATCCTGGTCATAACAAGACAATCACAGTGTATAGGGGTCAAAACTAGAGCTTAAGGCTATTTATAGTAACCCTGTCATATTTTTGTAAATGCATTTGACTTATGTCAAATGACTAAGCTTTAAGTTATTCCATCTGTGGATTTTCGCTATTACACAGAACATAACCTGTTTTACCATTAAAACAGACCCTAGTGATCATCCCTCTAAACCAACAATCCTCCATAATAGCCTTCACGTCATATTAAGAATGTTACCTTCGACTTGATAAAAGTAAAGATTACCAATCGCATCTCATCAAATGAGAACAATCGACATATGATCAACCACTCATCTTGGACAAGATCGCCAGGCGTCGACTATGCACCCATACAAGGGTTTCCACATGGCAACTGATATCCTGTAGTCTCACCACTGTGTTGATCAACCACTTGTCTGATGTTTTTTAAAAAAATTCTATAGCAGTTACATGGGAGACAATACTTGTTCTCCGTGTCAAATCTGATCTACTATTATCTATACTGAACCCAAACAGGGTAATACCCTCACAAATTGATCATAAACGGACACAGGAAACCCAAAATTCGAGAACACACATAAACAATTAAACCAAAATACTGCTAACAACCCCAATACAACTAGAAACCATTGAACCAAACAGTCTAATCGCAACTTGATCACAACTATACAACTATAGGTCATCAAATCCACACAATCCATTAATAATTTCCACACAATCCTTGTATGGGATGCAATGAAAATTAGACCCAACAGGTCCCGAGTTTTCACATTCCCTGATAGACCTACAAAATAAAAGAATCAAACACGAGTTAAAAAACCTACTCAGACAGGGTGCTGAACACAACAAATCGCGTCTCCACAAGACGATCAGACATGAATCCTACGATTTCTTGAACTCAAGAAACCACATGGAAAATACATGAGGAAAGTAATCATTGAAGGTCCTTTTGAGACACCGACTAACACTGTCCCAGGTGTCCAAATGCCGATCCACCCAGACCTGATTCACGAGTACCTCTCACTGACGCTCAACTCACTGTTGAACAAATTTAGATTCTGATTTAGCAAATTGTAATACTAATCGTTGTGTAACGAATGATGAACCATTGAATGCTTTGAATGTTAATGCTTCATGTGTGTTTTGTCGCAAGAGTATGTTATCTGGTGATCATTCTAAATGTGTTGCGAATTCTCTTTTATCTCGTATTAAGAAACGTACATCAGGCAGGAAATCTAGGGCCACTAATCTTTCAAAATCTGTGCTAGGACTTATGCCTTGTGTAGTTTCTAAGAATGATGTAGTCCACCCACTAGTTGCGAACAATAACCCTAGGAACATGCCATCACTTAGCGAATTCACTAAGAAAAAAGCTAAATCTAGTTGGAATTGGCAACGTTGGTTACAAAGAACACATAACTTTAAATGGATTCCTAAAATTGTTAATATGTGTGCTTCTAACCCAACGGAACCCACAACTTCTTCGGGTTCCACCCATACCATTGTACCATAGTCATATCTTTTATGTGATGCAGGTGGTGCAAATTGTTCTCTGGATTGTTGATAGCGGATGCTCCCGACACATGACAGGAAATCTCAAACTGTTAAGAAACTTTGTCTCAAAGTTCATTGGTACTGTCAGATTCGGGAATGATCATTTCGCTGCAATTATGGGGTATGGGGACTATGTCAGTGGGAATATCGAAATTAGTCGTGTTTATTATGTTGAAGGCCTCGGTCATAATCTATTTTCAGTCGGTCAATTTTGTGATGGTGATCTGGAAGTTGCATTCAGGGAGAAAACATGCTTTGTTCGTGATTTACAAGGAAATGATCTCATGTCCGGCACACGTGGAAACAGTCTCTACACAATTTCAATGTCCGACATGACCGCGTCCTCTCCCATTTGTCTACTTTCAAAGGCTGAATCGACAAAATCCTGGTTATGGCACCAACGCATGTCACATCTCAACTTCAGAACTATGACTGATCTTGCTCGCCATAAACTAGTAGACGGTCTTCCTAGGTTCAGATATGCAAAAGATCACTTATGTCCCGCTTGTGAACAAGGAAAGAGCAAACGTGCACATCTAAGTTCTAAACCAAAACCAAGTACCGATCATGTTCTTCAACTTCTTTATATGGATTTATGTGGCCCAATGCGAGTGATGAGTGCGCAAACACTCATCATTTTTGGTCAAATCTGAAACGCAAAACATCTGAAAACACGCAAAATCACATCAAAATGATGAAAATATCCAAGGATCGTGTTTTACATGTCTCAAATGCAAAATGTTTAAAAACAAATGAAAAATGAGCAAAGTTTGCAGATTTGGCAGTTTTAGTCCCCCAACTTTCAAAGATTGGCAAAAATAGTCCCTGGAATTCATAATTGTGGAGTTTTATCATTCAAGGTCCCTAAAATATTCTAAAATGTCAAAAATGGTCCTTGAATGATTCTTTGGGCAAATTACAGTTTTGCTCCCTGAACTTTGGGAAAATTACAAAATGGTCCTTGGGTATTTGAAAAGTGCAAAATTGGAATTTTTGGTCCTTTGGTTTTCTATGTTGGCAAATTTGGTCCTTGTAACAACTTTGGAAAGTGCACAGCAGGTCCCTCAACTTTGGAAGTTTTACATTTTTGGTCCCTAGGTCTAATCTATTAAACCAAATGGACTACTTATGTAATTTAACTTGAAACCCAAAACCAAATCCAATCCTAAACATAACCCAGCCCAAGTCCCTTTACTAAACCCAAAGCCCAAAATCCACAACTGGCCCATTTCCCTTTTATAATTCCCAATCCCACGTTTATAACCTTCCCAGGGTCAAACCTAAGTCAAACTCTTCCCCCCTTTTCTTCTTCTCCCCCACGTGACTCTGCAAACCAGTACCATAACCATGCTTCCACCTCAACTTACCACACTTTTTCCCACCAACCTAAGCTACAAGCCAAGAAGCATTAAATGTTTCTATAAACCCTCCAAGCAACCAGGGAAGTGGGTACAAGAGATTTGGCGCCAAAATTCTTTGAGTGGTCAAGATTAATCTATATACATCCAATGGTGAGAATTGTTGCTGGGAAAGGTCAAGTGGGGTGCCCCAAACCCTAGGAGTTCAATATAAGAAAAAAGAGATGGTGTGAGCAAGGGTAGTAGTACTTAGATTATTTTTATGTCGTTTAGATAAATTTTTCTTTTTCCAGTGTAATTTTTAGCCTCTGAATTGTATCCTTAGTAATTTCAGTGTAATGCAAACCTATTTCAAGTATTAATTCAAGTCTCCTTTGTCAAAATTCAGTTTGTGAAATTTTACTTAAAATATTATCATAGCTCAAAAATTGTTAAAGTTGTTAATCAGTGGTTGTTTAAGCTTATTAAATACCATTTATAAGCTTCTTAAAGTTTTAAAAGCCCTTAAATCAGTCTAGGTACTTAAACACAAAAATTCAGAAAAATACAAAAAAAAAATTAGTGTAAAAATAAAAAAATCAGGTGAGAAGAATCAAGATGGCTGGAGCACTGTGTATACTTGATGGCAGTGGGTTAGTGGTTCATGGGAACCTATAGGATGGGTCACTGATTCTTAGTTCCTGGTTTTTAACCTCACTGGATGCACTTTGTAAGGATTTTTTTTTACATCTTCACTGTAGATGATCTAAATTCTGAGTAATTTAGTGTTTGTGAGCTTATGTGATGTATTTAGACTGAGTTGTAGTTATTAGGTGTGCATTGGTATAATTAATCTCAGTTTCACTATCATTACTAAATTTCATAGCTTAATTTGTTTGTTGTGGACATTGGGTTGTTCTGTGGATTAGGTTGGATTATCTGCACTTCTAGCAGTTTGTTTCATCATAAGGCAAGCTTATTATGTGATTGCATTAGTTAGAACATTCACTTGAATCACAAATCATAAATCAGTTATGCTATAGGGGGTGTTTGGATCAAAAGATTAGACTGAGCTCTTGTTGATTTTGGTGGTTAATATTGACTGAGATATGTTGCATAGGACCTAATTAGTTCATTTAGGATATAAAATCAGTAAGTTTAGTTAAAAAAGTCAAAAGTGCCTCTTAATCTCCATTTGCATTAACTGTGGGTATCTTTAGGTTGTAGAATTACTCATATAGGAGCATAAGTGTTTACATTAGCTTAAATTAGTTTAATTTCAACTTATAACATCATCAATAATCAGCTAGGATCTTTGTAATCTCATTATAGTCAACTTTGTTCAAAAGCTCAAAAAGTCAAAACCATATCTGTTGAAATGCACAAGATTTCTAGCTCAATTGTAGGATTCAAAATGGATTGGAAATGAAATGTTATTGCTGTTTTGTGATATTTGGTTGCTTGTGAGTCTATATCAACAAAAATTTCTGGATTTGGAATTCATTTGACCACAAAAGTTTGGCATTAATTTTGCCTGGTCATCCATTTGCCTCCCCTGCACCACCATTTTGTCCCACTTTTCTCTAAGCCATATCTTGCTCAATACTTGATAGTTTCACTTGATTTTTGTTGCTATTGAAAGCCATTTAGGTTGTATTGATAGTTATATCTCTGGTTTTCCCTTAATTGCTTATTTGATAGCTTATTGAGTTCCCTTTTGTTGCCTGATTGGCACTAGTTCCTGTGGTTCATAAGTGTGTGCAATGAGTTGGTGATTTCATGTTCCTATGTAATGCATTGTTGTTACATTGTTGTTTCTAGCTTATTAATGATCATTGAGTTTGTATATGCCTGTTTTGCTTTTGGCTTGTGCTTATGGCCCTACTTGTCTAACTGATCATTCTCATAAATCTCAATTTAAGCTCACAATCCTTCACTGTTGGTTATTTAAGGTTGCATAAGCTTGTGAAGTTTAAAATTTTAACTTGTTTGAGTTGTTTTGATATCACACCAATCCTTACATCATAGTTTCTAAGTCCTGAGCTTGTTGGATAAGCTTTTAGCTTGAAAGTCTTTCAATATCCTAACTGAACCACCTCATTGATTCAGTGGTGACCTGGCTTCATTCACAAGCCCATAACAAGCTCTAGCATTAAGCTAATCTTTTGACTCTTGGTTCTTTGGGGAGCTAACTGTGCTAGCTTACTGAATCCAGAGTTATTTAGGGCTTGAGAGCCTTTGCCCCTAGCCAAAACTAGGCCTGCAAAAGCCATCAAGGCCTGTTTGGATTGAAGGGCTTGGATAGTACTTGATTTGTTTTTTTTTTACTTATTCAGGGTGTTTCTTGGTTGTTTTAGCTCATTTACCTTTGCTTCAGTTTAGTCCTAGCTTATTTTGTCCATAGTGTAGTTTGTTGATTAGCTTCCTCAAGCTTAAAGTTCCTTTGAGCTTATTTTGAATCTGTCACATTTATAAGCACACATTCAGCTTATTCTTGATCTCCACACAAGTTGCTTTCACAAAAGTTTCCCATTTTCAGTTGTAGAATAGTTTTGTAAAAAGAAAAATCAAAAAAACATCATTTTTAATTTTTAGTGATAGCTTCTATTTAATAGAAGTTATTTTTATTTTTTTCTTTTTAAATTTTTATTAAGTAAGTACCTGTTTTTATAATTTTCCCAGATTCCTAGTATTTTAAAGTAATTGTAGAAATTTTCTTAGAATTTTCACTGTTCATCTAGAATTTCTTAGAATTAATAATAATTAAATTAGTAATTAGTTAAAACTAGTTAATTAAATAGTTTTGTTAAATTTTGTTAAACAGTAGCTTCTTTTTATATTTTTCCTAGGTTCTAAATAATTTTTAGAGTTTTCAGTAATTTTCTTAGAATTTCTACTGTTCATCTTCTATTTATAATAATTAAATTAGTTTAATTAGTTTTTAATTAATAATTAGATAATTAATTTCTAGAATATTTTTTTTGTTACTTTTAGGAACTTTTTGTAATTTTTTAGGACTTCTGTAATTGTTAGGTAATTTTAGAAAATACTTTCATAATTTTATAAATTACTTTAGTATTTATTTTAATTTAAACTTAGTATAATTAGTGATTAGTAATTAATTAATATTAATTAATTAAAAAGTCTAAAAAATATTTTCCTTTTTCTTAAAATTTTCTTTTATCATTTAGATTGTAAAAATATGTTTTTCATCATCTAGGTGTTTTTAGATTCCTATTTTCACTTTTATTTTCGTACGTAGACGTTTTTATAAACGTAAACGTATACTTTTTAGATTTGTAAACGTTTCCATATTTCCAGTAATCACCTGTAGTATTTGTTTATCATTTTCATTTATAATCTCGTAGTTTAATTTAAATCAATCTCACCTTCCCATCATCGTTTCATAAATCACTTGATCTCAGAACCGTTTTCGACACAATTCACTCCTCGTCGGGATTTAAACGACCCGGGGAATTCCTATACTCCTTTGGCTATTGCATTGACTCTTTTATAGTTTGACTTTAGTTGACCAATTCTTTGGTTGACTTTTGTTGACTATTTCAGAGCCAATCAGCGAGTACAAACGATTAATGGGAAACGATACATTCTTGTGATAGTCGATGACTTCTCCAAATGGACTTGGGTCTATTTTCTTCGAAGCAAAGATCAAGCTCCATCGATAATAATCACCTTTCTCACGAAAATTCAGTTTCAACTTCACAACACAGTCAGAATTGTAAGAACAGATAATGGAACTGAATTCAAGAATCAAACTCTTCGTGCTTACTTTGAGAAAGATGGAATTGAACATCAAACATCAATTGCACGGACTCCCGAACAAAATGGAGTGATCGAAAGACGCAACAGAACGTTAGTGGAAGCCGCACGAACGATGCTCATAATGCTCAATTACCAGATTATCTTTGGGCAGAAGCCGTCTCTACCGCATGTTACACCCAAAATCGTTGTATGATCAATAAACGTCACAAAGTCACACCGTATGAAATTGTTCACAAACGAAAGCCTAATACACAACCCTTTCATGTATTTGGTTCTCTATGCTATCCAAATAATGATCGTGATGATCTTGGAAAACTTAAAGCAAAGACTGACGTCGGTATCTTCATTGGATATTGTGAAAACTCAAAAGGATTTCGAATCTACAACCGTCGTACTAGAGAGATTTAGGAGACTATTCATGCTAATTTCGATGAGCTCACAGATATGGCTTCTGAGCAAAACAGCTTAGGACCCGCAACCAACCGTCTAAACTTTCCAGATTCTTCAGCTGAACCGTTGTCACTAACTCGTCAAGAATTGGAAACATTGTTTTCTCCTTTGTTCGATGATTCATTTGAAACACGTGCACCAGATGTATCCACTAGTTCCGCTGCTCAACCTGATAATATTCAAGTACCTGATACAACGGTTACTACAACAACAATAGTAACACCCGATGCACCCCCGACTGAATCACCAACAATAGAAGAACAAACCGCTTCCAACACCGACAACCCAACTGAAGATCTGAACCAACCACAAGTACCCGAACCTGCAAATTATGATCCAAATGCGTTCTTTAATCCATTTGCTCCGACTCCGAACCTTTCAGATATTGCTGAGTCGTCAACACGCAACTTGGAACCAACTAATATGCAGCAGTTTCATAACCCTCACCCTTCAACACATCATTGGACTCGTGACCATCCAATTGTCAACATTATTGGTCATCCAACAGCTCCAGTTATGACTAGACAAAAACTTCACTCCGATGCCGAACAATGCATTTATTCTCTAACCGTTTGTCATGAAGAACCTAAAAATATTAAAGAAGCTCTCACTTACGACAACAGGATTGAATCAATGCAAGAGGAATTCAACCAATTCAAACGTCTTGAAGTTTGGGAATTAGTTGAACGACCGGATGGATTTTATGTCATTGGGCTAAAATGGATTTCGAAAAACAATGGACGCAGAAGGCAACGTTATTCGTAACAAATCACGTTTGGTAATTAAAGGATATACTCAAGAGGAAGGAATTGACTTTCAGGAATCTTTTGCACCAGTGGCTAGACTCGAAGCTGTTCGAATATTTTTAGCATACGCTGCTCACAAAAACATGGTCGTTTATCAAATGGATGTGAAAACTGCATTTCTGAACGGTCAATTACGTGAGGAGGTATACGTTAGTTAGCCAGAGGGATTTGTCGACTCAGAGCACCCAAATCATGTCTACCGACTTAAGAAGGCTCTCTATAGTCTCAAACAAGCCCCCAGGGCGCGGTATGATAAACTTACTGCTTTCTTGCTTGCTAATTCTTTCACTAAAGGTTTACTAGATCCAACTTTGTTTATTCAAAAACACGGGGAAGATGTTTTAATTGTGCAAATATATGTCGATGACATTATTTTTGGCTCTACAAACAAAAAGTACTCAAACGCTTTTGCCAGATTAATGAAACAAAATTTTGAAATGTCAATGATGGGTGAACTTACGTTCTTCTTAGGGCTACAAGTTCATCAGTCACCCCGTGGAATTTTCCTAAATCAGTCCGAATATGCTCTTGAGATAATTAAGAAACATGGAATGACCAGTTGTGATACTTATAATACTCCTATGGCTAACACAACTAAGTTAGATGCGGATCCAAATTGGAACCAGTTGACCCCACAATGTACCGAAGTATTACTGGGTCACTATGTATCTCACCGCTAGTAGACCGGATATTGTATTTGCTGTATTTATTTGCTCTCGCTATCAGTCCAGTCCCACTGAACATCACCTCAATGAGGCTAAGAGAATCCTTCGATACGTATAGGGAACCATTAACTTGGGGATCTGGTATCCGAAGGATTCCGGTTTTGAACTAATAGCTTTTTCAGATGCTGATCATGCAGGGTGTATGGATACACGCAAAAGTACTTCTGGTGGTTTGCAGTTTCTTGGAGATAAACTCGTGTCTTGGCAATCAAAGAAGCAGGATTGCACCTCACTTTCGTCAACAGAAGCAGAATACGTTGCCATGTCTGCCTGTTGTGCACAAGTCATTTGGATGCGTACACAGCTAATGAACTACGGTTACTTTTTCAACAAGATTATGTTCTAAAATCTTTTCTTTTTTTTTTTGTATATATTTAACAAAAACAAAATACAAAATCAAAAAATCTTCAAAAATACCAAAAAGATGGTACATTTTTATTTACTTATTTTTATTTTTATTTTATTTCGGTTTTAAAATGCATGTACACTATCTTAATCAACACTTCGGTTTATCAAAAAGTTCTTAATTTTCATACCAAGTGTTGAGGGGGAGAAAATGTTCTTCAAAATTCAAAAATCTTGTGTAAACATGTGTACTTGCATATTTCAAAATGTTACGATGTTATCTTGTTATAATGGTAGAACGTCACAGGTTATCCCTCGTATCATTTTTTCATTGTTCTTATTTCTTTTTAGCCTAGTATGTCTTTACCATTAACGGTCGTTGCATTAAACCGTTAAATGTTAAAGTTTTGGACCATTTAAATGATTGTTGTGTAGTCTAGGGACCATTCTTGTCAAAATGATAAAAACTTTCAAAAACATAACTAAAACAAACACCCCCCCGTTTTTTTTTTCCATAATACAAAAAAAATTCAAAAACAAACACCCCCTTTCAAATCTCACGGCCAAAAACCAACAAGCAAATCCGAGCTATAAATCTTCAAACCGTAAGTTTCTAAATGATCTTTGGCCTATTTTAACGAATGGTTTTTAACCAATTAAGTTTTTGATGGCTAGATTTCACGCAATTTTGATTTGCAGTTCTTGGGTTTCGCAAATCTTGAATGTACGTGGATAATATGTTTTAGGTTATGAAATCATAGGGCTTTTGCTATTAAATGTTATCAAATCATCTCCCTAACACCTAATCATAACATCTAACACGTTTGGATAGATTTCGAAATCTAGGGTTTTCGTATGAATTGGGTTTTTGTGTTTGGGTGTTGTTTTCTTAAATGTTCATGTTGGGATATGTTTGTTTGTGTGCTTGCAACATACTTGTGCTACTTAATAGCTCTAATCATATCGAATGCAAGTTCTAGATAATTAGGGTTTATGTTCGAATTGGGTTTTTTCATTGTGATATTCCTATACGTGTTAATTAATGTATTTCATTGATTTTACACCATGATTGTTCGGTAAATAAGATCTAGATAACTTAGGGTTCTTGAAAGTTTTTCGAAATCTTTTGTGATGGCCTCAATAAGTTTCTAACTGTTGTTATCATGCTCTAATCACCAGGTCTCATTCAAGGATTCAACAATTTCACTGAAAACGTATCTCTACAAAGAATTCGAAAATTCTTGTATAAGAATTTTTCGAGAAAAATTTTCGAGATCTTTTCTCAATAAATTTATCGAGATCTTTCGAAAATTTTTGAAATCTTTCCTTAACTGTTGTTATCGAGAAATTTGTGAAAATTTTCGAAATCTCTCAATAAAATTATCGAGATTTTAAGGTTTTCGAAATCCTTAATTATCGAGATCTTTTCAAAAGTTTCGAGAAAATTTTCAGACCATGTTATCGAGAAACTTAGCTAAAGGGTTATCGAGAACTTTTGTTCATTAAATTTTTCGAGAACTTTCTTATGGAAATTATCGAGATCTTTCCTGCACAAAATTTTCGAGATCTTCATTAGTGATAGTTTTAGAGAACATTGTTTGTAATATCTTCGAGATCATGTTGAACATAATTTTTGAGAATTCAAATGAATGTAACTTTTCGAAAACATGAATATTGAATGAATCCTCATGAATGTGTGTAATGTAATAAGGTTTATTAACTTGTGAATGTGTTGTATTATTGGACGTGTTACCATTAAACGTTTGTGCCTTAAATGATTTATTGCTAAGTCATATGAGATACATGTTAACAGATAATACCGTCACTAATCACATATTACTTAACTAGACCATAAATGCATCATATAACTTGTATGTCTTCGAATATCAAACATGGATTCGGACTAATGACTAACAAATCTAGATGTTTGATTTCATGACATGACACTTTCAGAAAACAATGGCTCAACACAATGAATCTGTCCCAGAACAAACTCTACCACTACTCGCACTTGGTGAAATTGTCCCAGCAGACTATAACGTTATCATTGACCAAAACAATCCACGCATTGACTTCAACAAACTTAGTATTCCTGAAGATACATGCAAGATTGTCAAGGACATACTGCTAGCTCATCCATGCAAACCCATGCTCACTAAGTCTACATCAGTACCAATCTTCTACATTCATCAGTTCTCGTACACTGCTCGGGCTAACTTGGATGATATATCTTTCACTGTCACACTGGATCGTCAAGAATACATAGTGGATCTTGATGTTCTTCGAACCGTTCTCATGTTACCAACACCCAATGAGTTTCATCTTATGTTGACCGAACTTGAAATCCTGGATTACTTCATTGATCTAGGATACGATGTTCCAGATAATCAATCACTCACCAGACTTTCAAAGTTCAACGTCAAATATCTGCCACAACCATGGAGAACATTCTACATGTTGATAGTCAGATCTATTGCTGGAAGAAGGAGCGGTCATGAGCATCCACGATTGGAGCACCTGCAAGTATTTTGGGGAATGATGAGCATGACACCAATTGACTTCGCCCGACCCATAATGAGCGACATGATCCATCACATTCAGACTGACCGTGACAGGACCGTGATTCCGTTCGTTAGGTTCACATAGATGCTTATCGAACATTTATGTGAGAAAACACCTGATTTCATAAAGAGAATGCATGACCGCACAGAACCCAAAGACATCTACAACAAAGACTTCAGGATCTCCTTCGTCAAAGCAATCAGGTTCGTTCCATGGACGAAAGGAATGAGAATCCCAGACCACTTTCTAGATGAAGAGATTCGAAAGACCCAAAACTTCAATATTTATGATAAAGCCTTTCAAGTTGGGCAAGTCGGTCACATCGATGAAGAAGAACCAGCTTTCATTGTTCAAACCCGAAGCAGAAGAGGTGGTAAGACAGGAAGTACAAGCAGTACCACAACTTCTCAACAATCTAAGACTGTACCAAAACCATCAACCAGACCAAAGAGGAGAGCTGCTCCAAAACAGATTCCTCAAGATGAACCGTCAGCTTCATCTTCAGAAACAGAAACTGAATCTGATTTCGGTTCTGAATCAGATGATGAAGAAGACTTTGAAAGAAGATCGAAAGCACAGGATGATGAAGAAGAGTTTCCTGGACTTGAACTTGCCAAACAAATAAGCAAGGAAACTTCTAAGAAGGAACAAAGGAAAGGAATAGGGATCACCATTAATGAACCTAGTGGTGATTTACATGATGAAGATGAAGGAAATGAACTAGTTGGTGAACCAGTAGTCGACAAACGCAAACTAAAAAGCGTTATTGTCGATCCTAGAGCAGAAGAGAAGCAACACTTGAAAGAACTAAGAGAAGCTGCACTCCTAAATCTCCTACATCCCCAGCCTCATCAACGACCGCTCAACATAGAGGCACAAGAGGGTGGCTCAAGTAGCACGGTAGTTCCTCCTTCATCACAGACTGAAACCGAACAACATGATCCAAAAGGGAACATAATAATGAAGGAAGCTACAGAGGATGATACTGAGAAGGAGCAAACTGAGTACATCACACCTGAGTTCATTGATCAGGCTCAAAAGGAAGAAGAGCCGAATAAGAAAGCAAGTGAAGAGTCTGAAAAGGACGAAGAATTTTTTGACACCGATCAGTTCATCAACACACATTCTCAATCACCTTCAAAGGATCCTCCGATTCCCTAAGGCACACCTCCAAGGGATCCTTCACCACCTCCATCAGAACCTGACCACGATTCATCTTCATCATCATCACATCACTCAACTCCACCACCAACAGAGAAAACATCAAAACACAAATCAATCAGGAAGAAGAAGGGAAGCAAATCATCTTTGACAGCAACCCAAAGGATCAAAAGAGCTGTTGCTATGGATAGGCAAAAGAAGAAGGAGACTCAATATCAAGATGGAGACCTTAAAGACCAAGTTCAAAAGCTCTCAAAACAGGTCAAAACCTTGAACACTCAAGTCAAGGATCTGCAAGACTCTACGGGATTGGTTCAAAAGCTACTTCAAGCAGATATGAGCAAGATGATAAATGAATTCACTGCTGAATACCTTAATGAAAATTTTGCTGCAATTGCTCAACCAGCAGTGTCAGAACTTCTTGAGCCGATTCATTCAGAGTTGAACACCAGGATCAAGCATAGCATTCAACGCATGCTTCAGTCTACTCCTTTCTACCTTCGCACAGACAGGGCTCCTCCATCACCTACTGAACTTTCAACCGAACAACTACAAGCCCTGTTAGCTGCTAAGCTAAGAAATAAGGAAGACAAGACTCCTGAAGAATCCATAATGTTTGAGGCACTCCAAACTATTGCCTCAAAAGAGTTATGCAAGGCAGCCGCTGGCAAACACAAAAGACAAAGGAAGGATGATGATCCCGATGCCGATCCCAAAAGCAAGAAATCAAAGACATCAGAAGGACCATCGTCTTCTCATAAGCCAAAGAAGACTTCCAAGACTCCACCATCAAAGCAACATGCACCTGCATCAGGCTCCGGTCCAACTCAGTCAGAAGAGCCACTTATGCTTCAACCAACTGATATTCAGGAAGAACCCGAACCATCAATTCCCGAATCACAAATTCCCGAATTTCAAGCTGGTCCATCATCAACTACAAAGACCAAAGAGAAAAGGAAATCCACAAAGTCAAAGAAAAACAAGAAGAAGTCTACCCCTTTCTCATGGTTAGATGTGGAAGAAGCTCCTCAATCTGATTGGCTGACCGAAATGATCAAAGCACAACCACCACTTTAAGCCGAAGAACCATTGCCTAGAAATACTTTGCAGATGACTCAAAGTATAATGACAGAACTTCAAGTTGAAAGGTTGAACAAAGCTGAACTGAAAAGGATCAACTGTGAAGCTATGGACTTTCTAAAGAAGAGATCAGGGAATAAAGTTGAACTCGAATACCACATGGAGAACATTGCCTGCGCACTTTCTGGCTCGTTCGACTGGCTCAACCCTGAATCCAACATCGACACAGAAAAGAAGGACAAAACTCCCTACTTCACTGACTGGACAAAACCATTGCCTCTTCTAGGCTTTCCTGAGAAACCCAAGATTCCATATCGACACTTCTTCAACACCGACCTTCGATACCTTCAACACGCTCACGAAACTTCCAAGGAACGATACGCATCTTCACTGACAATTTCCGTTCCTGCTGCCAGATACGAATTACCAGACATTGAAGAGTCTGCACCAATCTTCAGCAAATCAGTTGTCACTTACAACAGGGAAGCTCTTCTCGGTATTCAACATTGGCCTGAGAAACGAAAACTCGGCTACACCCACAGATTACATCTCAAGTCAAGTGAAAATGTGAAGCAACCGCTTCGTATCATTAATCATGGAACTCGTGGAAGATAAAAGATTCAACTACACGTTCTTGAAAGAAATCGTCGTCAAGAGACTGGACGAGAAGAAGTACAAGTTTTGTGAAGCAGACTTCCCAGATTTGAACCTGAATGACATCGAAGACATGTATTTGGAGAAGGTTCAAGGAAAAAGGCTTAACTTCCCAAGGGAAACTCAATACAACTTCATCGCGTCTCTACTACTCTACATCAGACGGGTTATAGTTCAAGAAAGGGTGGAAGATCTTCAACTAGGCGTGGAAAGTTATCAAAACAACATCAGCCTCACCAAACCACAACTCATATTTCCAGGAATTCTAGAGCTATCACAGTATACTCTCGTGCAACAACCATCGTTTAGAATAATCTACCTCAACAAGAAGAATCAACTTCGTCTTATGTGGTTCGATGAAATTCCGAAGTTTTGTGACGAGACACTTCAAAGAGTTCGTGATGGGTTGGCAGAAAGGTTGGATGATGAGAAGAAGAGGTTGAAAGAGGGTCGAGAAACAAGGTGGAAAGCTAATGGACGCAGAATGATACGCAACTTTGTCCATACCATTGACAAAAGGATGTACCGTCGTCAACAGATCAGAAGGTTGGAAAGCTACATTGGTGTTCGTCCTTCATTTCCGGTCTTGACATTTAGACGACCTGATCCACAGTTCACAGACTTTGATGCATAGCCGAATGATGAACTTCAGCTTACATTCTTCCGGAAACAAAATTTCAATATTTTTCCATATGAATTGATTTGTAATTAGTACGGCTTGTGCACACATAACAGTGTACAACCAGCACTTTGTACTTAAAGGACCCTGTGGTACGCTTCAGTGCCACAATCCTCAAATAAGGAGCGAAAGCTTCTTACTTTTGAGTAGAATTTATCAAACCTTTCAGTATTTTCTCAATTCTGCTCAAAAGACAAGTATTACACCTCAATAAGTAATCACTTTTTGAGGGGGAGTACTTGATTTCAAACATCGTTCTTAAATCTTAAAGTCTTGTTGATTTCTCCTCATAAGACTCAAAAAGGCATATTTTAACCAAAACGTTTGCAAAAACAACATTTTATATGCTATTTTTTAGGGGGAGAAGAAGAATAGTGATTAAAATATGATGTGAAAAGTCTTATCTTGTACGAGCTCGACTCAGAATTGACCCACGAATTGACGAAACAACAAAAGTTAGTATTCGAAAGGATTTATCCGAGTAGAAAGTACCGTTTCGAGAAACTCTTTCTAGACGTTTATTTTGATGGGTCTAACTTCCTTTTAGGAATGTTAACAACTTCAAGTTAGTTATTAGGGCTAGTTATCACCTAAAAACTGATGATGTATCCCTTTAACTAAGCAACGTAAACGTGTCCCTCGGGTACATGTCTATTAAGAGTGGATCAATTCAAAAGTGCCAACTCTTCCCGCATATGCAAATTTCTAAAAACATTCATAAGCATATCTCGAGGGGGAGTCTTTCATAAGAAATCCAAAACCTCAATGTGTTAACAAAAAGTTTTATACTCATAAACACTTTGAGAGATTTTCAATGATTTGGTTCAATGGCATCAATAGGATAGTTATGGAGTTACAAGGTGACTAAGGATAGGAATAACCATCCTATGATCCGCCAGAACCGGAGGGATCTACCCAAGGACATCACCAATAGTTAGAAATTAGAAGTCCTTAGGTATGATATAACAAAAGGAGAAAAGAATGAAAGGAGAAAGAAGGGGTTGAAGAATTAAAAAGAAAATGAATGAAAAGGGTGAAAAGAAATAGCCCTCCATTTTATCAACCTTAGGTTACACACCGGGTTCAATTCATTTGCTACTGGTCGTTGCTAAGGCGACACTGGTATTGAAGATAAAGACGTCATGGACCCAGTGACGCAATGCACCTAAACCTTCTTAGCCACTCAGGCATCTCTCAAAAGATGTTTGTTTCATTCTCACGGGGAACCAGTGTAATCTATCGATCGTCTATTAGAGATGGTTGATATTGAAACAGGAGGCCCTTTGTTTCATGCCTCCGCATAGGAAACCAAATGTGCACTTATCGAGTCTAGAGCCACGAGATAACATAAAAGATCTCTTAGGAACACATAATTCTTCTACACTAAGTGTCTTGCATCATTGGACACTGAGTGTAAATTATCGAGTCCTTCGCAGATCTTAGCAATCTGCCTTGAACATTTATGAGGGATTTACTTATGTATTACTCGAATGATTGAACAGAAATCCTGCCAGGGTCAACATCAAACAGCCCTGACAGCAGGTCACTTCGGTGATTCCTTGTGGATTACGCTTAGTGTGTTCGATGGTTTCAAACGGTCTACAGTCGTGGGGTAATCTCCAGCGACTCACCTAATCGTGGGTGTACGTATGTATGTCTGTGTAAGCCCTCTAGGGGGTATCCTATTAGGAACGGCCTTGGTAAGGATTAGAAGGAGTCTTCACAGTATGCTGTTGACAAATTCTAATTCCGAACCTGTAAGTACCGGATGTTTTATTGCTAACTGTCTCAATGCAGGTACAACAACCATCTTGAACACCAGCTTCCACATGCTCATACTTACATCTCAACAAACATGAAAGCTCTCATGAAAGATCGAAGCAACACAAAAGTCAAAGATAGATTCTATGCCAAAAGAATCTTCAAAGTAATAAAGATAAATGATCTAAAGCAAAGCACCGTCTAAAGAAGAATTCTACGTCAACACTAAGAATCTTCATCAATGAAAAGAGAGCTACACACGAATGAAAGTTTCAAACATCAAAGATGTATGAGCATGTCGGAAAGATGTAGATCCACTGGAGTCTAAGAAAGTGACGAATGGCAGATTACCACATTATGTGATCACTATCTCATCAGCAAAGATAAAAAACAAAGAGCGATGAATCATTACTACTTATTATTTTTGAAGACGTCTGAAGCTATAAAAGTCAACAACTAAAGTCGAAAGACAAAGACGTCAAGCAACCTCAAATGACCATGACGAATATCACTCCTTCATAACCGATCCTTAGGGGGAGATTGTTAGGACCTAAGTTTATCAATGTTTTATCAAGTCTCGGTTATTTCAGAATATGTAATAGGTTGCTAGTTTAATTAAGTTAATCATGTAATCATTTAGAGTCCAAGAATAGTCCAATGGACCTAAAGCCCACGTTTAGAAGAAGAAAGGGAGGAGAGGAGTGTTGCCCTACTCCTCACCTATAAATAGGACTCTTATGTATTCATATAACTTGTTGGTTATTTCATTTTCATAAGAAACTCTTACACTTTTATTCTTCATATTTGATCTAATCAACTAAACTCTATTTCTCATCTTATTTCTATCAAATCAATACTTGTGTTAACAATATGGTGACCTAACATCAAGGTTCAAATACGTGTTCAAGATGATATCGGTTCGGCTACTTTATCTTTATTTGGGCAGGATGTTTCTAAACTTATTGGCAAATCACAAGCATATCTAATGCAAAAAATTGACAAGGTTGTATAATTATACATTGTATAGCTGTATTTGGATTTATTTTTTGAGAATATCAAATAACGTTTATCATGTTTATGTAGGATTTACCAGTGGAAACATATCCCGAATATTTGGATACCCTGGTTGGGGAAAAATGTGTGTTTAAGATACAAGTTTCTAATTACAACTTGAATAATAATTATCATGTTTTCACGGTTAGCAAATTAACCGAGGATGAATCAATAATAAAAGAACTCACAAAAAAACATCTAGGAGAAGAGGTATGTATTTATATTTTTAATTTCGTTATAACACCTGTATATGTTTTTTAAACATTAGCCTTATTTTCAGAATATTTGTTTATTCAGAGTTATGCCGAAAATGAAGACGCAGGATCAGTTGAGGGGGAGCAAGTTGAAAATGCTCTACCAGTTGACGAAGATGATGTTGAACCTCCATCAATAACTGGTAGTAAGCGTAAGACCAAAACACTCCCGAAGAGAGGTGGTAAAAAAACTGCAAAGACAGACCAAGATGATAATTAATTTTGAGTTTCAGATAATTTTGCTAATATTTTATTTATTTATGGAACTGTTTGTTTAGAATAACAATTACATTTGCGGTAATTTGTTTGTTATATTATGGAACTGTTTGTTTTTTAGAATTGTATTTTGGTTACATATCATAATTACGTGTTTTTTCTTATATTAAATCATAATTTTAGTATGGCCACGTGTTATAAAAGTGTATTCTCATTTGTAAAGATGGACCAAGATAGATGACAATGATTTTTAGTTTCAAACAATTTTACTAAGATTTTATTTATTTATGTTTTTTCGTTTCGTATAACAATTACATTTGCATGTTAATTTGTTTCTAATATTATGGATCTTTTTATTTTTTAAAATTGTGTTTTGGTCACATATCAGAATCACATATACTTCTTACATTACATTATTATTTTAGTATGGCTACGTATTATAAATTGGTGTTTCATTTTCATATGGATGATTTTTATATTTGTATTGTTTTTGGGTTAAGAAGATCGCAAAGGAATACAAAAAAAAAATAATAATAAAAAAATTGTTTCCTATATATTTGAACTGGTTATTTGCGTGTGAATGTTTGTATTTGTTCAGTTTGTTTCTTATATTATGGAACTGTTTATTTTTTAGAATTGTGTTTGGGTTGCACATCAGAATTACGTGTTTTTCTTATATTAAGTCATAGTTTTAGTATGCCTACGTGTTTTAAAAGTGGTTTCTCATTTGTAAAGATGGACCAAGATAGATGATAATAATTTTTAGTTACAAACAATTTCACTAAGATTTTATTTATTTATGTTTAATATTATGGATCTGTTTATTTTTTAAAATTGTGTTTTGGTTACATATTAGAATTACATATTCTTCTTATATTACATTATAATTTTAGTATGGCTACGTATTATAAAATTGGTGTTTAATTTGCATATGGATGAATTTTATATTTGTATTGTTTTTTGGTTAAAAAGGTCGCAATGGAATACAAAAAAAAATATATATTGTTTCCTATATTAGTATTTGACTTGGTTATTTGCGTGTGAATGTTTGTATTTGTTCAGTGAAAGTATGAATTGTATGAATTTAACATTGGTTTTCTACATTTTGATTTTATTCTATGTGTATGATTTCAATTTAAATAATGATGTATCTTAAATCATATGTATTTGATTCACAATGCAACTACTTTGACTGTTTTTAATTTGATTATTTGTATATACGTGTTTTCTGAAAAATAAATGTTATGGTTAGCAATAAAGAGAAGTAACAGTGACTTTATCTATAATACTTAAGTGGTATAATTAAATGATTGGATATAGAGAATGACACAAGAAAAAAAAACCAATGTATATCATATGCGCAATATTCTAATATTTTAATATATTTGTCGCTGTGACATTCTTTAGTTGTGTATTTTTGATAATCATATTGAGCATTACGATTTTCATTATAAATATTTGGATATTTGTAAAACCCCCAAAATTTTCGCAGCGGAAGATTGTGTCACTGGGGTATTACTTCATAGTTCACAGTAAAAGTTACAGAAAACGACTCTAAATGAGACGTTTTGAAATAAATTATCATCCGATTAAATTATCAGAGTTTATAAAGAGTACAACATAATCGTTTAAAAGTTGTTCGAATGATAATATATGCATCGTCTTCAAAATGTTTTCCGTGCGCCGTCACATGCCAGCTAATTTCTTTTGTACCTGAGATAAACATGCTAAAAAGTCAACACAAAGGTTGAGTGAATTCATAGGTTTGTAAACAGTAGTGGACAATAAAGTTCATAGTATGATTACAATGTGCGCAATCATCATCCTGATAGTTATTATTGCTCTAAGCTCATGGCACTCAAAACTGACTGTATATATATCAATACGTGATATATATATAGAATAATAATGGCCCCGTGTAGGTAATTGCCATATACCTAGTGTTTCAAATATAGTGCGTTTGGTTACCTATCCGGCTAACACAAACGGGATTCGTCAATCCCGATAGGCCTATCCACAATATTTGCGCTCACTTGCACCAACAAGTGATTAATGGTCCATGATGTGGGGACTTTTGGCATAAACAACTTAGACATGCGTGCAATAATATCACATCAAGGCTAGCATTCAGTTTACAAGTAATTGTCCATACTAAAAACAGTAGCATTGTATCCCCCCAAAGTGTTTATAACAGTATAACAAAAGTAGGCTATGAACTCACCGTATTAATCAGTAGTTAGTTTTTGTAACAACAGATATTTGTTTGTATTTAGCCGAGACCACGATCTTTAACGATAACCTACGAGAGTATAATGATCGCGTCTTAATATAATGTACAATACAAGTGTACAAGTATATGTAGTCATTGACTTGATTAAGATGTTGTACATATGTCTTAAGTTGTGTAAAGGAGTGAAATACTCTTAAAGTATGGTTTGGCTATTAGCCTTTTATAAATAATATCGTACTACCGTTCGGGCTATCAAAATCTAGAGGTCATGTAGTGAAAGTATGAGGAGCCAGGACACTTTAAATCGTAAATCCACAACTCGTCAATACGACACCCCGAAGAGGCCTCTTATGATAATGAGACTCCCTACTATTGTAGGACTTATCATTTATGAGTAAAAGTATTTGCCGAGACAAAGGTTGTATAAAAACATTTGTCATGTTTCGTCAAAGACTATTGGTAATAGTTATGTGCCGTGAAAAGATTTAGTGTAACATTTATCAAGTGTGATTACTACCAATTTAATGATCAAGTATGTTGCGATGAAATTACTAACGGCGTGACATAACTTTGTCTTGTAAAGTGTTTAAAACGATATTTAGATATCATACAAGTTATTATAATTTCGCGGATCAAGTATAAGTTGTGACTTTGTGATAATGATATATGTAATATGGTCGATTTCACAAGTTGTCGAGATCGGGAAAAGGGTTCAATCTAATGAACAAGTCTCAAAAACGAGTTTCGGGTCATCAACCCAAGCTACTCATGCGGCTAGATACATAACCTTGAGACATCAACCAAGACCATAGCCGTTGCTATGTCTCAGCTTAGAAAGCCTTGAGACAATAGCCTTGGCTTAGCCTTGGGTGTGTCTTGGCCTCAAGAGGTCAAAATGCCAAAAGGCTCTTGAGTCATGTTTACTTTTCGGTCTAAAACAGATCCAGTTAGTTTTTGCAAGTTTTAGCCTTAGGTTTTCACATTATGCACACGTGCTCCTGAGTTTTTGCATAAAAAGTCATTCTGAGCAACTTTCATGTTTTACACTTTCGATGATTCAGACCCGAAAATTGTCAAAACCGTGATTTAAAATCGTTTCAGAAGGCTTTTTGTTTCAGCACTTGATTTCCATCTAGTAATCTACACTTAACCATAACTTTACAACCACAAGCCCTTTTTAAGTGATTCAAAAGCCTAGATTCTCCTTTTTACTTCCTCTAACTGATTCTTCAAGTCATTCAAGTCCATAGCTTATGAGTTTGTGTCAAAGCTTAACAAGATTACTAGTTACTTATTAGTTGTACCAAAATAAACTTCTAACATGTCTAACTTATGTTTTGTCTTGTTTTAGCTATGTACAACATCAAACCAAGTCTTAACAACATATACAACTTACACATGGTATGAAAAGGCTAGGATGAAAGAAAAACATAAAAACTATACATAAATCTTACAAAGCTCTTGGATGAAAACAACAAAAACACAAGAGCAATCTATACCAAGTCTTCTAGCCTTTTCTTCACTTGTTTCCTTGGTTTCCTTGCAAACCCTTATTGAAATTTGTTAGAATTTAAGTATCATGACATTCATATAATTAAGTATACAAAGTAGCACATAATAGCGGAAGCAAAGGATCAAGTATAACATATAATAATTATTAACTAAAACGTAAATAGAAAACGTACCTCAATTGCAATTCTTGATTGGGATTGAACAAGTGATGAACCCTAATTAGGGTTTATGTAGATCAATGTTAAACCCCTTACCTTTTTGTTTAACGATCTCTTGATAACAACAATAGTGTGTTGTTACCTCGTTCTTGTACACACAAACTCAAGTGAATAAAAGGTTTTGCAAGAAACAATTAAACACTAATTTTTGATTAACAAAAATTCGACCCAAACCCTTTTGAGGAGCTAGGGTCGATCGGCCAAAGACAAAGGAAGGGAGAAAAGATTTTTAGGGATCTTGTGTGTGTACAAGAGAATGTGTAAAATCCCTTCTAAAGGCCCTTGTTTATATAGGGATAGAAACTTGGTGACCAAGCTAAGGATTTGCATCCTTAGCCCCTATTCGAACCGGCCTAGGACCCCAAAGGGGTTTCTAGATCTTTCTTGTTGTCCAAGTTTGCATCCTAGTCCTTCCTTTTCCTTTTTAACGATAGTTAGTACTTACACTTAATACATAACGACCGTTAAGTCCGTTTAGTGTTTTAAATAATAATTATAAACTAACAATTAATATAATTATTATTATACTTTTATTCTCGTTTGTAATGTGTGCAATCCCGAGGTCTCGTGTTCGATTCTAGACATTCACACGTTAATTATTTAACTATAATTCAACAGCTCCCACTTAGTTAAACATTAACTGTAAAATGACATTGGTCGGCGTCTTGCAACACTCCAATGCCCCTAGTTCAAACCGAGCTGAGTTTCCTGGAAAACCCTTAACGATTCATCGTTATTATTATCCTTTTGTTTCTAATACTCTGATTAATAAAGAAATACATCTTTATTAATATTCAGTTTCTCGTATATAAATAATTGAACAAAATTACCAAAACATATTTGGGCGTGGCCACGCAAACATTTTGTCAATCCAACGAGTGGCCCATAGTATTAAACTTCATAACAAATTTGAAGGAACAAATTCTATTTTTACTACAAGACTAACCCATGAACTTTGCAACATTTCTGAAAACAACCCTTATAACTACCAGTTACGGATAGCGGTAGATTGCTTCACAGAAATGCACTACATTCATGACACTTATCTGGCATCTCAAGTCTGAGGATAACTAATTATGATTTACTTAAGACAAGTCAAATCATTTAGTTTGGGATAAGTCCAATATCCAATTCATTGAATACCTAATTGTCTTCCCTTAATAATATTCCCATATTATTAACCAACAATGGACAGTTTTAGAATAATAAATTATTCATGGATATAAACATGCAAAAACAAGGATATATATTATTAAAGCAATGTAAATAAACATAACCATACTTTATTTCATTGGAAATTAATAATCGTACATTACATCCTTTATCCAAATACTAATCACAAATGGGCATGAAACTTTCAGCTTTACGAAGACCTATACCTTCAGCTTGCTCATAAAGCTTAGTGCCAGGTAAAGCTTTCGTCAATTGGTCAGCTAAGTTATCATCTGTGTGAACTTTGAGTAACTCGATCTCTCCAATCGCCACTTGCTCTCGCACGTAGTGATACTTGATCGGGAAATGTCTGGTGCCCCTCATGAGTCCAGGCTCATGGGCAAATGTAATTGCAGCAGAATTGTCACAATACATTTTTATAGGTCGTTGTATTGAGGGCATAACTCCAAGTCCCGAAATAAACTTCCTAATCCAAACAGCTTCCATTGCAGCTTCAGAAGCAGCCACATACTCACTTTCTGTCGCAGACATAGCTAATATACTCTGCTTCTTGCTCCTCCAATCCACAGCTCCTCCATTAATGACAAAGACATAACCCGTTTGAGACTTCGTATCATCCTTAACACTTTTCCATGAAGCATCACAGTAACCTGTTACATCAAGTTCTGCATTTGGATCTGGATTACCCCCATAAACTAAGAATACATCTTTAGTAGCCCTAAGGTACTTAAGAATATTCTTTACAGCAGTCTAGTGAGCTTCACCTGGATTTTGCTGATATCGACTGGTTAAGTTCTGTGCAAATGCCACATCTGGCCTTGTGCTTTTAACCGCATACATTAAGGATCCTACTGCCGAAGCATAAGGAATCTTACTCATGCGTTTCACCTCTGCAGGTGTAGAAGCACATAATTTGCTACTCAAGGCATGGTGTTCTTGCATTGGCAAATATCCCTTTTTGGAATTTTGCATATTGAATCTCTTCAATATTTTATCAATGTAAGCACTTTGGCTTAATCCAATCAATCGCTGAGATCTATCTTGATATATCTTAATTCCCAGAATAAATGCAGCTTCCCCTAAATTTTTCATAGAAAAACACTTCCCAAGATATGCCTTGACTTGCTGCAAACTTGGAATGTCTTTCCCCATGATCAATATGCCATCGACATATAAAATAAGGAAAATTACATTACTCCCACTAGCTTTGTGGTATACACATGGCTCATCAAGATTTTGAGCAAATCCAAATCTTTTGATTTCCTCATCAAATCTTTTATTCCATTGCCGTGATGCTTGCTTCAATCCATAAATGGATCTTTGAAGCTTGCATACACGGTTTGGGAATTCTGGATTGACATACCCCTCAGGCTGCGCCATATAGATGTCTTCATCTAGGCGACCATTTAAGAAGGCGGTTTTGACATCCATTTGCCAAATCTCATAGTCATAGTATGCAGCTATGGCTATAAGAATCCTAATGGCCCTAATATC
>LBNU01013536.1:49460-74244 GCA_014162995.1 Artemisia annua
TTAAGGTGCACTTGAACATTGTCAGGGCGTAGACAAAACCGACTCTGTAAGGTTGATCAAAGAATTCTCTGCATCTCATTGTACGATAGTCTTCACTGGGCTTGCCATCAGCATGCTTGCCAGCTGTGTTAGGTTTGTCAAGGGACTCATACAGCTCACTGCAGGGAGTTTTCTCGTAACGCTTCTTGAGCTCATCTATCATGTCGAACGGAAAGTAATGCTCAAACTTCTTTTGCATTATAGGCTCCATACTTTGAAGCATAAAACAACCGACTTCGTTGTACTTAGCAAATTCGACTTTCCATTCAGCCTTTTGTTCATCAGTAACATCGTTACCTGTAGGCTCCTCAGGACAAGGGGTCTGCAAATAATTGAGCTTACCGGTCGCTCTCAAGACAACTCTGAGCAAACGGTGCCAATCATTGAAGTTTTTCCCAGTCAATTTAGCTCTTTCAAGATGGTTCTTGAAAGCAGCAAACACGGAGTTTTCGGGTTGAGCCATTTCTACAGAAAGAAAAAGTTCAAACATTAGTATTTTCGATAAGAAAATATTTTCAAGTAAACATAATATCCATGGAAATATTCATATAACCATCTTAGTTTCTTGAAAATCTAGGATCCAACTTTTCATAATTTCACTACGTCAGTTGATCTGCCATATAGTGAATCTTTAGAAAAGATGGTAATCTGTCGAACAATAATTGGCAAACAAGTTTTCCAATTCCTAGAAAATTTATGGGATTTACTTCAAGTTGATTCATCAACTTGCCGTGTAAGCATGTTTCATCCCATCTCATGCCGTAAGCTCTAGGTCTCACGCATCAACTTACTTAAGTCGACTAACTTAGAGACTGCAAATTAACCATGTGTGGTCTCACGCACACTCGGTAATTTGCCTTGTCCTTAATCTTTGGCCTAGGTCTCACGCATACCAAAGAAAAATTCCAAGTGTCGTTTATCGTTAGATGGCATGTGACTTAAATTTTAGGGTATTTAGTTTTTGATGTGTCAAAAACATGTATAAAGATGCATGCACTCATCTTTATGACATAAATTTTTACAAAACAATTTTTCTATCCAATTCATTAAAGTGAGTATCATCAAAGTTTTAATTGGTGCGTTGAGCAAATTACCACATTGCACTAAGAGACTTCATACAATAATGTTCCAAGATGACGCACAAGCGGGCCCGGAGCTTTTGTATGCGCGTAGCATTAAAAAAACTTGGCTCCAGTAGAACCCACCACACAGTTTGCCATTGAGCCTTGGAAGGCATTAAAGTATAGTTGTCTCAACCAATTAAAAGTTTATGAAAACTCAAAACATTGTTTCACCATTATTAGTCAAGTTTAATTTTTCTTATGAAAACTACCCTTGTTATTGCTTACAATAAATAAACACATAACACATAACAAGTAATTTTAAAAGAAAACAATAAACATCTAATAAACAAACAAGGTGAAAACACATAGCCGCATGCAAGCTTAATAAGATCAAAACCCTAATTAAAACCAATTCTAGGTTATCACATAAGTAAATTGATTTTAATTATAATTGGAGTCTTCCCCAATTCTAGATCTATCTAATTACTACGTGTGGATCACAAACTTGCACATTAAACATAATAAGTAATAATAATCCATGACTAACATGCATGATTCGTCATGGATTCATGCAAACCAATTACCACATTGTACACATAAACATGTTACAAACCTAGGGTTACTAATCAATTAACAATTAATGATTAAAAAAAACACAAACCCTAATAAGGGCTTATAATCAATTCGTCCCCCCCATAAATTAGGGTTAGGGTTTAAAAAATTTTCATAAAAATTTTAAAGAAAAACCCTAGAAAAACATAACATGTTATCTAAAACAATCAAAGATACGTTTTTTTATTGGTTTTAGTAAGCAATTACATGTTATACATGGCTCGTGATGCCACTGTTAGAATTTAAGTATCATGACTATCATAATAAATTACTAATGCAAAGTAGCACATAATAGCGGAAGCATAGGATCAAGTATAACATATAAATTGTTAACTAAAACGTAAATAGAAAACGTACCTCTTTAGCAATTCTTGATTGGGATTGAACAAGTGATGAACCCTAATTAGGGTTTATGTAGATCAATGTTAAACCCCTTACCTTTTTGTTTAACGATCTCTTGATAATTACTATAGTGAGTAATTACCTCGTTCTTGTACACACAAACTACTAACGAATTAAAGGTTTATGCAAGTAAACAAAACACTAATTTTTGATTAACAAAAATTCGACCCAAACCCTTTTGAGGAGCTAGGGACGATCGGCCAAAGACAAAGGAAGGGAGAAAAGATTTTTAGGGATCTTG
Organism: Artemisia annua; assembly: GCA_014162995.1. Lineage (NCBI taxonomy): Eukaryota > Viridiplantae > Streptophyta > Magnoliopsida > Asterales > Asteraceae > Artemisia > Artemisia annua. The sequence goes on from LBNU01013536.1 coordinate 51,819, forward strand.
TGTGTGTACAAGAGAATGTGTAAAATCCCTTCTAAAGGCCCTTGTTTATATAGGGATAGAAACTTGGTGACCAAGCTAAGGATTTGCATCCTTAGCCCCTATTCGAACCGGCCTAGGACCCCAAAGGGGTTTCTATATCTTTCTTGTTGTCCAAGTTTGCATCCTAGTCCTTCCTTTTCCTTTTTCATGATAGTTAGTACTTACACTTAATACATAACGACCGTTAAGTCCGTTTAGTGTTTTAAATAATAATTATAAACTAACAATTAATATAATTATTATTATACTTTTATTCTCGTTTGTAATGTGTGCAATCCTGAGGTCTCGTGTTCGATTCTAGACATTCACACGTTAATTATTTAACTATAATTCAACAAAATTGAGCTAAATACTCCAAGTACAACTCTACTTCAGCCATTAGTATCTTGTATATCTTCTAAGTTGCCCAAGAGATCACCAAAACAATCCTAGGACCATGTAGAACTCACTCTGGCTTCCATCTTTCTTGTATAACTTGGAACTTGAATTCAAAAGATGGTGATTTGGGGTGTATGGTGTACAGAAAAGAGAAGTAACTAAGCAAGAGAGAATATTGTTTTCTTCTTCTTTTTTTTTAATCTATTGATAAATATGAGTCATATTTAGAAGAAATAAGCATGAGGTGGTTACAAATGAAATCTTACTAAGACATGTATATTAAAACGTGGCACACAAAGAAGCAAGTAGAAATTCATATTTATCTTATGTATTATTTGTTATATAATGATAGTTTAGGGTATAGAGGGTATAGTTTGGTCCCGGTAATTACTAACATTAAGCCCTTAAGTCTCAAAACTTAAAACCGGGCAACATAAAAATATAATACTTATGAAAATGTCTAAACTTATCAATATACCTCAACTAAGTATATTAAGAGTGTGATAAGTCTAATGGAGTGCGCTTATATTGTTAAAATCTAATAATGTAGGTTTGAGTACGCATATTACGTAAAGAGTATAATGATTACGTAAAAATAATAAAGTGGCAATTGTTCATATAATATGACTATTCGTGAAAATAGAGTATATTGGACACATAGACTTATCATAGTCTTGTGTTGATTGCGAAGAAATTTTACACGATTAAACTTTTGTGATTACTTATAAAAGTAATTTAAATATTAAAAGTAATATTATATGAATTTGCTTGTTGAGTTTATTGTTGTGTCGGTACGCGATGTATGCGATTTTCACGTTTAGCGAGACATCGTTTCATTAAATAGACAGAGATGAACGAAAACGTTCAGAGAGTAATAATTCAAATCAGATTGAATATTTAACTTAGTTAGTTACGGTTAACTACCAATTACAGTATTTGCTTTTACGTTACGGTAAAAGTCAAAGAGTCAAAAAGTCAAAGTCAAAGGGTAAAATAGTCATTTTGCCTTTTGAAAATTTACGGGTTGCTACAGCCTCCACCAGTTACGGGAATCATGTCCTCATGATTTAGTTTGTGTTATGAGTTGATGATGTGCCCCAGAAGAGGTGGGGGTACATATGTGAGGGAACTTCATCCTAAAGTTCAGTGAGTGTTATCTACTGACGGTGTGTTTGAGAAAAGATGGGAGTACTTGTGACACATCTGTCTTCACGCTCCCACTTGAATTTGAGTCCTTGCTGGAGTTCCAAAGAAGTTTATATCAGGAATGCGACTTTACTTAAGTCGTTTGTGACCTCACGGTCCATGATCTTGATAGGTTCTTTCGGTAAAGTTCATAAGTTCGTCAATCTGGATCTCTTCCAGAAGAATAGTGACTGTCTCATCAGTATGACACTTCTTCTTATTGCACAGTTGAAAGACATTGTGTACATTGCTAAGTTCAGATGGTAGCTCAAGTGTGCAAGCTACCGGATCAATCATAATCAATATTGAGATGTCTGGGAAAAGATGTGGGTATTTGTGGTGAATTCTGATCTCATGCTCCCAGGTGAAATCAGGAACTCTTTTAAAGTTTCTCAGTGAGCAAAAGTACTTTGATTGATATTAGGGCTCAACTGAAAGGCCTAATATTGCAGGGCTAGTTAGAGGCATTGCAGAAGTGAATGTTGTACCAAAGGTTATAGACTGCTCTTACAAGATTTTCACGAGCTGCAAGCTCAGCAATTTCAAAAATACAAAATGAGCAGTTGGTTTGATTCCTTAGTTCGAGAGGACAGAGTCAATTAATTAGCAGTTGTCCTGAATACTGCAAAGTCAAATATGCCACAAGCATACTTCTAAACGTTGCTTGCATGGTAGAATGTTGTGGCACAATCTATTGGTATTGAGAATGCTCACAAGATTGCTTGGGTTAGTGATCAAGAAATATTGCCCTTGGAATGAGGTGCAAGAAATGAAGATGATGTTTTCTTGCTGCCAGTGGTGTTGATATCACGACTTATATCCGTTGCTTCCAAGAGTTGGCAGTAGTGTACCCAATGATAATCTCAACCAACGAGAAGTTATGAGAAAAGTTCATCTGAGAACTTCCATTCAGTATTCAAGGAAACGTAACTTCATTTGATCGATTCACACTGGATGTAACAATCCAGATGTCTCGTAATCTAGTGGATCAAGTTGTGCGAGCTTGGTATGCTCAAGGATCCAAACGGTAATGAAATGTGGAAGTGAGGACATTCCAAGAAACAATGTCCCCAATATAAGAGCCAACAAATGGAAGGAGCTCGTGAGAGAGCTTATGTGTAGGTGTCCACGTACCTAAGTAAAGTAGGCAACTTACGTACCCAAGTAAGTAGGTGGAATATCGTACTCAGTTTGTTAGTTCGAGATTGAACTAAGTCAAGAGTGTAACAAGTCTGTCAACTCAATAAATAGCTCATGATTGTAAGGATTTGTAACAGCAAAACTGATAACTTAAGAATGAACTCAAGTAGTTCAAATGAGATCTTAAGATTTTTGTTAAGTGGTAGGATATTGGTGATTCTCGAGTTCTAATTCATACTCATGTCATATTGGATACAAATAAGCCCACTCATTTATAATTCATTATTTACATGGAGAGGCGTCCCAAACAATGTAAATAAAGAAATATAAACTTATGGTTCGGCGATTCACAATTTCTTTATTTAAATAAAAAGGCGTCCCAATCTATTCAAATAAAGATATTATAAATCATCCTACTTAAGAATTCCCGACACAACACTCATACTTAACTGATGAGTTACAGAATGATGTATTATGAAACGTTGTAAGTGTTCCGAGAGTATGGAATGAATGTTCACACTCATCCTCAAAGATGAGGAGTAAAATAATCAGAGAGAATCAATATAGCGTTCAAAATAGTTGATGAGTTCATAGCTACGAAATAGTTTTCTCACAATGTTTGAGAAATACAAGAGAGATCATTATGCAACTCACAATGTTAGAGAAATATATAAGACCATTGTGTACCCCACAATGTTTGAGAAATAGATAACACTATTGTGTGTCTATCAATGTCTGAGAAATAGATAAGACTATTGTGTGTCTCTCAATATCTGAGAAATAGATAAGACTATTGTGTGTCTCTCAATGTATGAGATATATCTAAGTCAATTGTATATCTCACGATGCCTGAGATATATGAATAAACAAGTTGTGCATCTCACAATGTCTGAGATATGTGAACAAACAAGTTGTGTATCTCACAATGTCTGAGATATATGAATAAGTAAGTTGTGTATCTCACGATGTCTGAGATATATGAATAAGCAAGTTGTGTATCTCACAATGTCTGAGATATAAGAATGGTCATTGTATCAACTACAATGTCTTGAGTAAATTCTCGTAGATCACAACAAAATGTGTATGATCGGGGAAATCTGGTTGTGTCGTAATGCCTTCAAGTAGACATACGCAATCATATTTAATCAATCGTTCATATAAACAGTCTGTATATAAATAGTACAGTATTGTGTTGAGGAGTAGGCATGGCGCACAAAATGAAGAAGACAATAATCAGTAAAGTGGGTAAAGAGCAGTTATAGTCTAGGTTTAAATGCAACCTGGTTCTCTATAACTGTAGCTCTGATACCAATCTGTAACACCCCCAAAATTTTCGCAGCGGAAGATTGTGTCACTGGGGTATTACTTCATAGTTCACAGTACAAGTTATAGAAAACGACTCTAAATGAGACGTTTTGAAATAAATTATCATCCGATTAAATTATCAGAGTTTATAAAGAGTACAACATAATCGTTTAAAAGTTGTTCGAATGATAATATATGCATCGTCTTCAAAATGTTTTCCGTGCGCCGTCACATGCCAGCGAATTTCTTTTGTACCTGAGATAAACTTGCTAAAAAGTCAACACAAAGGTTGAGTGAATTCATAGGTTTGTTGTAAAACCCTAAAATATTATAATCTGAAATGACGAAATTGCCCTCTAATTTAAAACTTTATAAGTATAAGAAAACATACAAATGAATATCATTATAAGTCCTAAAATAAAGTATACATGAAATAAAAACTATCCTTTAATCCCTAATATGATTACTAAAACCTTAAATTATAAAATTCTTAACATTTTAAGAATACAAAAGCTACTACTAAATCAACTCACACGTCTAAACATCATCCCTTGGGCTAAAATTTTCATTGTTGCATATTAACATAAGAATGGGCCTTAATACTTGAAGACAACTAAAGCCAAAGTCCACTTTGTCATCCAGGAACCATATATGCGACTTATTCTTGTGTATCCCATCAATCACGGAAATCCTGATCCCTTTCCATCTAAAATACATGCTCCTCCCCATAATATCTCATCACATTATACGGTCTTTCACAAAGTATTTTCAACACACATAAAACCCTAACAAAAACTACTAGTCGGCTGCCTGTTTTCCATCCATCAGTTCTCACGTAACAAGAGTGGTACAAGGGTGATAAAGGAGATTCGATTGTGGTCCTGTTGGTGGTATTTGATCGTGGGTCTTTGGTGTGGAAGGGGTGTTGGACTGCCTTGATCTCGGTATTCGTTTGGTGCCTCGGTTTCTCATCTTTCTTTCAATCGATCATCACACAGGGTATCTCGCATCACACTTGTTCTTTTCTTCTCGTTTGATCTCCTTGTGTACGTATATTTTCATGTCTTGATAATCATTTAATCAGTTTAAAAGAGATGCATGCTATTCGAATGGAAACTCACATAAAATCATAATACTTACCTACATGAAATAATAAAATCGCCTAACACTTGCACATGTCGATTTATACATATTTTTATTTGGAACTTGGACATGAAACCTTGCGTATAAAAATGTTAATGTGGCCTAGAAGGGTTGTTTTCGTATTTTTGATATACACATAATTAAAAGGATGCCTATGGTTTTGTTTTCTGGTTAATTCGATCACAATAAAAAAGGAAATAGAACATGGGTACTGGTGATTTGGGTTCCATTGCACACGTGACATAAGTTTTCTTTTTTTTTTCCTTGCTTCGAAATACTCATGAAATAACAAATGGGTTTTGCTAGTTCTTTTGAATTCGACAATAAATAAATGAAGGGACAAGCGTATTGTTTTAATGGGATTGCATGAATGGGAAGCATGTATGTATATAAGAAAAATGAATGAATGAAGCATGTGTATATAATGCATGTATGACAATGTGTAAATTATGTAAACTGGTAGAGTACTTGTGATGTGTATGTGTATGATGGTGAAGTGTGGGTGTGCATGGAATCAAACTCTTTTGGGGTACTTAGCATGTGGGTGTGCGTGTGTTATGGTCAGATTATTTGTGTTCCTTTTTACTCTTTTTCATTTGACTAATGCACATTCACTACAAAAACATTGTTGAACAATCACTAAAAATCATGTTAATATACTTGTGGTAGGCTTAGTTCATTGGTCACAAAATCACAGAAGCATGCACCACTTACATGATCATTTCTGTGTCATTTATAAATATAAGTCGTGTGCGTGTGCGTGTGAGTGTTTATATTGCATCTTGGGGTCGTCGCGGTCTAATTTAATATCGATAGATCGTTAATATAAATTATAAACGATGGAGCCTAAAAGTTATCATCTTAATATAGAATTATATTATAAACCCTAAAATAATTTTAGTTGACTTTTAATATTTAATTAGTGATATTTTATATTTTGACCCTAAACTTTACTAAATTGTCGTGATTAACTCTAATTTATTATAATGTTCATTTCGAGTAATCCAACTTAAATAACTATTAATTGTAACCATAGAAGATTAATCTTGTTAATACGAGAAACTTACTAAACGGGAAACTTACTATAAAAGAAAAGTTACTAAATATAGAAAGTTACTAAAAATGGAATCATACTTAATAATGAGAATTCCATACTGTGGACTTAAAGTAATGCTTTATTGATTATTGCGTATAGGTTCTGTGAAGCCGGGATATGGGCCATCCTTGTCTTGCTTTCTCTTTTGTTTGCATTTGAATAAGGTAAGATTTCAACCTTTTTCAGGTTTCTCCATAACTTCTCTCTCTCTCTCTTATCTTACCTTGATTTGTGAACTTGTTATACTTTCCTGAATTGTGAACCTTGATATGGACCCACTTGACTTGAACCTTGACATGAAAACTTGACTATTGCATATACTTGATATGGAAACTTGACTTGAACCGGCCTTGATATGAAACTTGAAACTTGACACTGCATATTTGACCTTGGACTCTTGACCCACAGTTTGAGACTACGAGCCACCACTTGTATACTAGGCATGGGGGTTCCATGTCCGTGTCATTGATTGCACCGGGATGGCATGACTCTAGGGTAGGAGGAGTGATGACCCATATCCCGTCCCTTACTTGACTGTGTACGTAGAGGAAGTACTTGGCCGACTGGGGCGTCATGCGATGCATCCTAGGGATTTGTTTACTTGTTTGATGGATATATCATGACATTACTTTGTTATCATACTTGGGCTGGACTGATGGGGTGTTGCGGATACCGTCTTCACATTCTTGGGAGCTAGCTACTCCAACCTTGGAGCGCATCCCTCACATTATACTGGTATTCCGAGTCACCCCTCCGGAAAATACATGGCCGTACTTGGTTACTTGATATTACTTGACTTGAACTTGGCTCGGTGGTGGATTACTCGTCCCTTACCTTTATTCCTTTTAACTTATCTTAACTCTTATTATACCTACATTGTCCTTTTATTCAGTAACCTTCGCTATCTCATTTATTTTATTTGTACTTTTATTTATTCTGTTCACTGAGCTTTCGTAGCTCAGCCCGCTTTCCTTTTCCTGCGGGCAGGTATCTAAAGCTAGGAGCTGGGATTGCTTGGGGATTGAGAGCATAGGATTTGTGGTGAGCCTGACCCTGATCATCTTAGATTTGCCATTTGGACTTGATTCTACGTTTCATTGCCATTTGTTTTAGGCATTTTGTTTTGCTAGTACCTTCACTTGGTTCTTTTCCTTGAACTTATTGTACTTGATATTAGTCAATTCTTGACTTATTTTCTCTAGATTAATTATGTTTAAGACTTCCGCTTGATTATGTTGTATTATGCTCTGATATGTCACCATTACGTAAGCACTTCTACCTTGTCGGGTTGGGAGTTGTTTAATTTGAAACATTAGTGGACAATTAAAGTTCATAGTATGATCTGCAATGTGCCCAATCATCATCTTGATAGTTTATTATTGGCTCTAAGGCTCATGGCAACTCAAAACTGATTATTATATCAAAGTGATAATATATATAGAATAATATGGCCCCGTGTAGGTAATTTGCCCATATAACCTAGTGTTTCAAATTATAGTGCGTTTGGTTACCTATCCGGCTCAACACAAACGGGATTTCGTTATTCCCGATGGCCTTCCACAATATTTGCGCTTCACTTGCACCAACAAGTGATCTAATGGTCTATGATGTGGGGACTTTGGGCATAACACTAAGACATGCGTTGGCAATCATTCAATCCAAGGCTTAGCATTCAGTTTACAAGTATTGGCCAATACTAAAAACAGTAGCATGTATCTTCCCCCAAAAGGTTTATAAAACAGTTAAACAAAAGTAGGGGCTATGAACTCACCTATTTAATCAGTTAGTATTGTAACAACAGATATATGTATGCGAGACCACGATCTTTACTGTAAACTACGGAGTATAATGATCGCGTTCTTAAATATAATGCTACAATACAAGTGTAGAAGTATAGTAGTCATTTGCTGATGTTTACATATGTCTAAGTTGTGTGTAAAGGGGGAGTGAAATACTTCTAAAGTATGGTTTGCTATTGCCTTTTATAAATAATATCTACCTACCGTTCGGGCGTATCAATATACTAGGAGGTCATGTAGTGAAAGTATGAGGAGCCAGGACACTTTAAATCGTAAATCCACAACTCGTCAATACGACACCCCGAAGAGGCCTCTTATGATAATGAGACTCCCTACTATTGTAGGACTTATCATTTATGAGTAAAAGTATTTGACGAGACAAATGTTGTATAAAAACATTTGTCATGTTTCGTCAAAGACTATTGGTAATAGTTATGTGCCATGAAAAGATTTATTGTACTCCCTCCGTCCCAAATTTATTGTCCAGTATTGACTTTTTTAGTCTTTCTTCTTCAACTTTGACCTTAAATATTTTTGTGGGTGTTATATAATACTTGATGCAAAATATATAAATGGATTGAGTTTTAAGTGTACTTTTCAACGGTATAATTTTTCATCAAGTATTATATACTAAAAAATATATATTTATGGTCAAAGTTGAACAAATTTGACTTTGAAAATTAAAACTGGACAATAATTTTGGGACGGAGGGAGTAACATTTATCAAGTGTGATTACTACCAATTTAATGATCAAGTATGTTGCGATGAAATTACTAACGGCGTTACATAACTTTGTCTTGTAAAGTGTTTAAAACGATATTTAGATATCATACAAGTTATTATAATTTCGCGGATCAAGTATAAGTTGTGACTTTGTGATAATGATATATGTAATATGTTCGATTTCACAAGTTGTCGAGATCGGGAAAAGGGTTCAATCTAATGAACAAGTCTCAAAAACGAGTTTCGGGTCATCAACCCAAGCTAGTCATGCGGCTAGATACATAACCTTGAGACATCAACCAAGACCATAGCCGTTGCTATGTCTCAGCTTAGAAAGCCTTGAGACAATAGCCTTGGCTTAGCCTTGGGTGTGTCTTGGCCTCAAGAGGTCAAAACGCCATAAAGACTCTTGAGTCATGTTTACTTTTCGGTCTAAAACAGATCCAGTTAGTTTTTGCAAGTTTTAGCCTTACGTTTTCACATTCTGCACACGTGCTCCTGAGTTTTTGTATAAAAAGTCATTCTGAGCAACTTTCATGTTTTACACTTTCGATTATTCGGACCAGAAAATTGTCAAAACCGTGATTTAAAATCGTTTCAGAAGGCTTTTTGTTTCAGCACTTGATTTCCATCTAGTAATCTACACTTAACCATAACTTTACAACCACAAGCCCCTTTTAAGTGATTCAAAAGCCTAGATTCTCCTTTTTACTTCCTCTAACTGATTCTTCAAGTCATTCAAGTCCATAGCTTATGAGTTTGTGTCAAAGCTTAACAAGATTACTAGTTACTTATTAGTTGTACCAAAATAAACTTCTAACATGTCTAACTTATGTTTTGTCTTGTTTTAGCTATGTACAGCATCAAACCAAGTCTTAACAACATATACAACTTACACATGGTATGAAAAGGCTAGGATGAAAGAAAAACATAAAAACTATACATAAATCTTACAAAGCTCTTGGATGAAAACAACAAAAACACAAGAGCAATCTATACCAAGTCTTCTAGCCTTTTCTTCACTTGTTTCCTTGGTTTCCTTGCAAACCCTTATTGAAATTGAGCTAAATACTCCAAGTACAACTCTACTTCAGCCATTAGTATCTTGTATATCTTCTAAGTTGCCCAAGAGATCACCAAAACAATCCTAGGACCATGTAGAACTCACTCTGGCTTCCATCTTTCTTGTATAACTTGGAACTTGAATTCAAAAGATGGTGATTTGGGGTGTATGGTGTACGGAAAGGAGAAGTAACTAAGCAAGAGAGAATATTGTTTTCTTCTTCTTTTTTTTTATCTATTGATAAATATGAGTCATATTTAGAAGAAATAAGCATGAGGTGGTTACAAATGAAATCTTACTAAGACATGTATATTAAAACGTGGCACACAAAGAAGCAAGTAGAAATTCATATTTATCTTATGTATTATTTGTTATATAATGATAGTTTAGGGTATAGAGGGTATAGTTTGGTCCCGGTAATTACTAACATTAAGCCCTTAAGTCTCAAAACTTAAAACCGGGCAACATAAAAATATAATACTTATGAAAATGTCTAAACTTATCAATATACCTCAACTAAGTATATTAAGAGTGTGATAAGTCTAATGGAGTGCGCTTATATTGTTAAAATCTAATAACGTAGGTTTGAGTATGCATATTACGTAAAGAGTATAATGATTACGTAAATATAATAAAGTGGCAATAGTTCATATAATATGACTATTCGTGAAAATAGAGTATATTGGACACATAGACTTATCATAGTCTTGTGTTGATTGCGAAGAAAGTTTACACGATTAAACTTTTGTGATTACTTATAAAAGTAATTTAAATATTAAAAGTAATATTATATTAATTTGCTTGTTGAGTTTATTGTTGTGTCGGTACGCGATGTGCGATTTTCACGTTTAGCGAGATATCGTTTCATTAAATAGACAGAGATGAACGAAAACGTTCAGAGAGTAATAATTCAAATCAGATCGAATATTTAACTTAGTTAGTTACGGTTAACTACCAATTACAGTATTTGCTTTTACGTTACGGTAAAAGTCAAAGAGTCAAAAAGTCAAAGTCAAAGGGTAAAATAGTCATTTTGCCTTTTGAAAATTTACGGGTTGCTACAATATTAATAGGCAATAATATTTTTTAAAAAATGATAATCGCGTTTCCAAATGTAAATTGCGCGTATTTTTTTGCTTTTTATATTTTCAAGACATAGGAATATTAATGGTCGTGTTATTTAAAATTTTGACCATTCTCACTCTATAAATGTGTACGCTATCAATTTTTTACATTTACTTATTTACCAGAAATCGATAACTTTTTTCATACACACATCAATGGCAGAAAATATCATCATTATCAGAAGTGACGATGACTCTGATTTTGGTTTTGAGAGTAGTGACGCTTATAACAGTGACAAGTGTGGTTCTACTTCTGAAGAACCAGACGATCATTATGAAGAAATGGCTGAAATAAATGAAGTTAAGGTATTATAATTTTGTAGAAGGTGCATTATTCGCTATTATTCGTTTTTTTGTAGAAGATGCATTATTCGCTATAATTCATATTTTTAACTAATAATTAACTATCTTGCACATTTTGCCCAGAAAATCAAATCTATAATGGACCGCGAAAAATCTTTCAAAAATCTGAATGAAGTTCTTGTGGTTTGCCAAAAAGCTATAAAAAGATTTCTGTTTAATAAGAGTATCCGTAAAATGAGAGAGCAAGTTTTTGCGGATCTAGACGAACTTGAACGGAGAAAAAGAAGAAGAAGATGAATAAAGAGGTTGGTGATTCTGTTGATCAATTGGTTTCTGATGTAAAAATATGTGCATATTTTTTTTAGTGTACGTATTAATATAAAAAAATTAGTTTGTTTCTTTGGTTCCAATGTGTTTGTGTTGTTACCGTCACAATTATCTAATTAATTGTGTAAAGTATGTAAAAAAAGGACATAAATCTGAAAACCATGCAGGTTTATCATCCAAGAAACAAATCATAAAAAGGTACATAACAGATAGTTATTTTCATTTACATTATATCCGTTTATCTAAATGTTATTATGTCTTGGAAAACAAAGTCCTCATGGATGTAGAAATGAACTTGACGCAACAGTTGCATGATTTGTAAAACTTGATGCATTCCACGTTCTTGAAGCATCAACAAGTAGCCAATACCAGAGTCACGGTTTGCACTGAATGGTTGGCTACGTAGTTGAGCAATGATTGCATTTCTCCTGTTGATATCGTTCATGATTTCTTGACACATTAATGTGTAAACTAGAGTAGTCTGAAGATACCCATATGTTGTTCGACGTATTTCAAGGATAATTTGTTTGAGTCATGTTTTCCGTTTTTTGGTTTGGTTTGTTTATGTGTGTTGCTTAGGATTGGGAGTGGCTATATGATCTTTAAATATTGATGCTTACACGTGGATTGTTTTTGTTATAATTTCAGAAGTAAAATAAGTTTAAAATACTTTTTTCAAATGTTATGAGTAGAAAAGATTCACACCTATATTCAGCAATCAGTATTGAGCTATGTGCTTTGATGGTTGTCAGTTCACTCCAAAGTTGTGTTTTCTATACGGTATCCAAAAAGTGATTTATTCTTTTTAAAAATTATCATTTAAAATATACGATTCTGGTACAGTTTTTTCGGAATTCTAAACATGATTTAGTTTTTTAAAAAGTGTTGTTTAAAAAGTTATATGGATGATGACACGTAAGTGAGGATTGTGTATTTTTTTTAAAATAAATAAATGAATAATTATCTATCTAAAGATACCGTTGAAAATTTGATAACGAAAAATTTAATTGAATCAGATACTATTCTTCAGATGCATCCTTATAAAAAAAATTTGATTCATCGTGATGATGATGGGAAACAAATAAACATTTACATACAATTCCAAAAATTAAATCATAAACAAAAACAAATCATTCATTGACAATTACTAAAACTAACTATGATAATTGTTTCTTTCAAACCCAAAAAACGAAGAACTAAATAAAAACATGGAAATTAAGCATTCAGAGACATGTGTTCGATTTGAAAAATGATGGGTAAATCATTATCAGTAACAACCTCCATATCTCCAATATTTTCTTCTATAAATTCAGCAAACCTCAAGTCATCTGTAAAAATAACTTTACACATAGCATTTTATTTAAGAATAATATAAACAAAAATTAAATGACAATTGATATAGAAATTGATTACCAACGCTGAGTGTGATACTACCATCATGAATGCCATAGTAGTTGAACAATGTAAGCCTGAAATTATGTTCCTCTATATAATTTAATATCATGAATTGACTTACATATAAGTTTTCATCATGGCACAGATTTGTCCAGTTGAACCCTTCGAAACCAACTAACCGTCCATTATTCAAATGAGAATCAACCCACAAACGTCTATATGAAGTTTCAATACTCACTTGGGTTGACTCTTAAGTGTCCAACATTCTAAAATAATCCTTTGCGAAAATCTATGTAGAAAAATAAGACGCTAATAGTAAAAAATCGGCCTATCACACAAAATTATTAAAAGTGTAAATCAGAACGAAAAGTTGCTTACATGAATTATTTTAGTGTTTACGCAAGAAACACTTAAACATGAACTACCACGCCCCCTGTAGTTCCAAAAGTTATCCATACAAACCCCTTCCAAATTATAACAGAAAACTATTGAATAATAGTTTCGAACATGACAAATATTAATGAACCAACCATTCATTAATCCATTTTTAATGACAAAGCTTTGAGGTATAATAACATTATTGGATAAATAATATCAAGATTTTGTATTTTTGTCATCCTTATAGTTGGACTCTACTAATAATTAATTGAAATAAAATAAATTTATACACAACGTATATTCAAGACATAATGCAATATTTCAACTGTTGATGTCTGCATTACTTGAAACTAACTATGTTTCTTTCAACTTTTGATGTGCATTGCTTGAAACTAGAACTTGAGATATTTGGGGAAATTCAATTTTAAGAAGCCTATATCTATACTACTTATAATACATATTAGACCTTCTCTCCTTTTAAACTTTTAAGATTTCCTAATATAGATTTTAAGTAAATACACATATTGAAGCTTAATGTACAATTAATTTATGCACAACCATGTATATTAAACACGTGCCATTAATATTCTTCATAAATCACCCCTTTACTGAAAATGCAACCATTTTACTACATAGTACAATCTAATAAAGCTATTAATCTTCTATTGTTAAAATCCAATAACCCAAGCACTTAAAAGACCAGCAAAAAAACATAACCTACGCAACTTAAAAGACCAGCATGCACAACTTAAAGGAACAACATGGTTAAAGTTACTCAAATATAAAATTTTCACAATCTATAAAGTTATTATAGCGAAAAACATAAAATTAAAAGACATTAATCGCCACAATTTTTGTTACAGGGTGATGTGTGCTATTTTACACATACTTTTGACCTTAGTTTAAGTGTGTAAAAGACCAAAAACTAACGTGAAACGCCACAGATATAGTGTTTTTGTGTTTGTGACTGTGCAGGAAAGGATATTGCATAAATGGCATGAAAATCAACCAAAAAGCCCTAAAAGAGCACGAGATTTGGAAAAGAGTCAAGAAGCCGAGTCAAAGATGATATTTACTCAAGTGAAGCCCGTGACGATGTTTTCATTACTTAAGAGCTCATGAATATGAAAGAGATACTTAATCGAAGATTAAAGATGATTATCTTGGATAAGCTTCCCAAATTCGAGCAAATGATCACTTTTATATCATTGAAGACTTTTTGAAGACTCGTCAATATATTTCCTCAAGATTACAAGGACTAAAGTTTACTTTTTAGAAGTCGTTTAGTAGTGTAATGAAAGTTTATGTGTTACTTTCATGAACAAGTAGAGTTAAGGGGGCTAGATGTAAAAAGGATACCACCTTAGATCCTTTAAATAGGAACCCCAAGCTTCATTTAGAAGCTAGTCTTCATTTTAGTTTTTCATTATGTCATTTTAATTTTATGTCAATTTAAATTTCATGTCATTTATTTTCTTGTCAATTTAATTTTCATGTCTTGATTTACTTATTGTCTTTAATCTTTATTGTCTTTAATCTTTACAAGTCTTTCTTAATCTTTACAAGTTTTTATAAAATTTCTTTGTCACCTTTGCATGGTTTTTATTTGAGTTGCATAAAAAGCTTATGGGTTAGGGCTTGCAAAAGAAGCCGTGGCTTATTTGCTTATTTTTGAGCCTTATTTTAGTGTCTAAAAGTATTTTTATTAAGTTTTAATAAGTCTTATTTACTTTTATAAAATTTTTTCACTGAAAAAGTCCAGTTTTTTTTTACGGTTTAGCGGTTTGTGTTTTTTTTAGCGAGTCATGATATTTGTTTTTAGGTCTACGAGTTTGGTTCTGAGTCCAGGCGGTATCATCTTTGTCTAGCCGAGTGGGATCAAAAATTTAGCGAGGTATGGCTTGTTTCAAAACTAGCCGAGTATCATTTTATGATTATACGAGTATGCGTTTTCAGTCCTGCGAGTATGAATCTTAAGATCTAGCGAGTTTGGCCTAGCGAGTTGAACCGTTTCTAGCGAGTTTCAAGCTTTCCATAGGTTAGCAGCAGTTTGGTCTTAAAATTTGTAGCGAGATATTCGGAGTCCTTATCTTAGCGATTTGAGTCAATTATTAGATAGGAGTTATGTTTTTTATTGTGCTCAAAGTTTATATTAGTCTAAGTTTATTTTGAGTCGTGTTTGTTTTCTTCCTACCTTTTCTTATTTCTTTTACAAGTCGAGTAAGACTTTTATTTTCTCCATCGTTTTATCGAGTGGAGTTTTGTTTGGTTCATTCCTAAACGAAACTCTGCCGAATTTTCTTTTAATCTTTTTAACTTAGCTTATTTCTTTGCGTCTTATTTTCTTTTCTTTCTAAAGCTTTTCACTTTTCTTTTATCACTTAAATTTAAAAACCAAAAACATTTTACATTTCTTATTTCATTTTCATTTCTTTTATTTTGTTTAAACTTTCTTTCTATCTTTTATTTCTTTTAACGTTTATGTTTTCTTTTCTCGTTCATTTTAACTTTTCTTTAATCACGTTTTACTTTTATTAAGTTTTAAATAACGTTTAGTAGCGTAAACAAAACCCAAAACATATCTTTTAACCCATCCACATCACATAACTCACGGTTTTGAACGACTAAGATCCATTCAACCCTCGTTGGGACTACGACCCGTGGTTTACAAGCTTCACCGCTTATTCTGCCATCGATCACAGGGTATCCGCCGTCGCATCGCGCGGGTACCCTGCTAGTAGGTTTATTAAAGGGATAATAACTTATAAATCATCATACTTGTTCAAAAAGAAATTTTTCTGCTTATACGAGTACCGAACTTTCAATTTCAACCTTGTTAGGACCTAAGTTTATCAACATTTAATCAAGTCTCGGTTATTTCAGTAAATGTAAAAGGTTGCTAGATTAATTATGTCTATCATGTGAACGTGTAAGTCCAATACACGTCCAATGGGCCTCAAGCCCACACGAATTAGAAAGGAAGGAATAGGGAAGTGTTGCCCTAGCTCCTTACCTATAAATAGGATACTCATGTAATCCTATTTCTTGTTGGTTATTTCATTTTCATAAGAAACTCTTTGGTTTCGTGTTTTTATCACATCTTTTTCATCAAAACTTGTGTTACAAACTCAAACAACCAACAAAGTTTCAAAATTTATCTAAAATTTTAGATTCGTACTTTTGTACCATTTTTCGAAATTTTTCAAATTTTTGAAAAGTGGTTAAAGTTTGCAACTTTCTTTAAGATTTCATCATTTTAAGGTTAGTTGTACAAGAATCTTGGATTAAAAACGTGTTTTTGGATTGCTTTTTACAAAAACAAAAATTTGCCTAGTTTTGACAAATTTTCGAGAAATTTAGACCCTAAACTTTCGAGATCCTTGTTCCTTGCTCCTAAGGTGTTTCCATTGCTTACTCAGTGCTTTTCTCTCTTGTATAAGAAAAAAAACACTTCGACTCGTTGGATATTATCGAGCTTGTATAATCTCGATAATCTTGGTACATTTTTTCGAAAAGTTGAACAATTTTCGAGATCTTTCAAATTTTTTCGAAAGCTTCTGATTTTCGAGATGTTTGGAATCCTTTCGAAATCTTTTCAAAATTTTTCGAGAACTTTGCTAAAATCACAAACCTTAAAGTTTTCGAAAATCCTCAATTTTTCTCGATAATTTTGTTTGTTTCGAGAACTTTGGTAATTTATCGAGATCTTTTGGACTTTGACTGTTTTTCGAGATATTCTTCAACAAAGTTTCGATAACACACTTGGGAAGTTTTCAACGCTTGGCATAACACTTATACCTTCTACAAGATCCATTTACACACAAGTCTTTCATCATGTCTCAACCACCATACTACAACTTTCATCATCAGCAACCCTATCATCAAACACAATTGTTTCGTCAACAACAACAACAATATCAACAACAACAACCTCAACAATCATATCCATATAATCAAATGGTCTCTCAACAACATGTCATGATGCATCAACATCAACAAGTGCCTCAACCTCCACCATTTCTGATGCAACAAATCACTCAACCGTCAAAACAAACTCATTGGTTTGACCAAATGGGTGAAGTCATCACTACTCAATAATCAAGACATGAAGCAGGTTCACTTGACACACCACCTATGCTAACACCCGGTAATTATGTTCAGTGGTCAAGTCGATTCCTAAGATTTCTTGAACTCAAGAAACCACATGGCAAATACATGAGACAAGTTATCACTGAAGGTCCATTTGTAACACCGACTAACCTTGTCCCTGGTAATCCTAATGCTGATCCACCCATACCGGACTCACACAGACCTCTTACTGCTGAACAATTACTTCACAAAGAAGCAGATGAATATGCCATGATTTACATTCTGCAAGGCATACCTAATCCGATCTTTCGTAGTGTTGATGCTCAGAAAACTGCAAAGGCTATGTGGGAACATGTTAATCTACTAATGGAAGGAACTCAATTGAATCAGGAAGACATGGAGTCAAAACTTTACATGGAATACACACATTTCATGATTGAGCCAATGGAATCACTTGAGTCATACTATCACCGCTTCACGAACATCATTAATGACCTCGACAGACACAATATCATCTTACCAAAGATTGCTATCAACACGAAGTTCTTAGGATGTCTCAGTCCTGATTGGCAGAAGTATGTGACATTTGTTCGACAAGCAAGAAACCTTCATGAAACACCATATGGTTTGTTGTATGATTATCTGAAACATCATCAACATGAAGTTGACAATGATCGCGCTCTCAGAGGAAACTACTCACAGCCCCCACCTACAAACTCTTTGCGCTTGTTGCTCAATCACATGTTCCGACTCCACCATTACAACACAATGTTTATCATCCAGAACAAGCTTATCTCAACAACCCATCTCAGTATTCATCTTATGATTCCACAATGCACCCTCCTGCAAATCAATTTTCCTCATATGACAACAACGACACCTTGTCTTCACAACATACTGCTAATGATGACGATGATGATGAGGACTTTAACAGTCTCAACCAAGGAACTGCACTCATTGCTCGGGCTTTCAGCAAATTCTCAAACAAGTCCAACAATCGTCTTCGTTCATCTTCAAATACAAGGAATCAAGCTGTCATTCACGATGGTCGCGTTGAAATTCAGAATCGTAACAGTGGTAGATATGGATCGGGTGGTTATATGGGTAACTCCAATTCTGGACAATGGTTTAACAACAATGGAGGATTCAGGAACAATGGTGGTGTCCCTCAGAAAAAGGCAGAGATTGTTGATACAGGGAATAATGAATCGGGGAATACAGTCATCAGATGCTATAACTGCAATGGAATAGGTCACTTGGCAACTGCATGTCCATCACCAAGAACTCAGGGAAGTAAGTATCACAAACAGGCATTACTCCTTGCTCTCAAAGATGAAGCCCGCAGCAACACGAATGCAAATGACAACAGCTTCATGGCTAATGCACATTCCGATGATGACATGGAAGATTTGGAAGCTGCTGTTATGCTGATGGCCAACATGCATGAACTCCACATTAGTGACTCAGGCCCAGTTTATGACACCGATGGTCTTTCTCAGGTAACTGATCTTAACTCATGCCTCATACATGAAATTGCCTCCCCATCTGCATCTGCATCTTACAAGGAACAAGGCGTTCAAAATGATTCATTGTTATCTACACACACGAATACTCAAATGAACACAAAAGTTATATTTGATGATTATCAAATTAACCCGGTTGTCACATTTGATGATTCGGATAATGAAACTATCTTATGATAACAATGCTCACGTTGAACATCTTGATCCTTCGTCTAGTCCAGATTCAGAAATTCATTCCCTTCTTATGACTAGTCAATCTCAGAATAGTAAATGTCAAGAGCTTAATGTTAGATTGAAAGAAAAAAAATGCATTATTAACTAGGGATATTGAGTGCTATAAATTTCAACTGTCAAACGCGGAAAACTGATTCAACGGGGAAAAGGCTTTGAAGCTGCTTTTCAAAAATCTTCTCTTCACGAAAAAGAGTTAGAACATCAAATTGCTAAAATTATGGAGTCTAAAAATAACTTAGCTTCTGAACTGGAAAAACAAGCGTTTGAACACAAAAAACAACACAACTTGATGCAGTCATTTTACAAACTAAAACGGAGTTGTCAAATTGTCAAGCTGAGTTCACGGAACATAAACGCAAAACCAGATAAAGAGTTAAGTCATACGTAGATGAGATTGTTGAATTGGAAGATAAGCTTACAGAATTTCAAAATGTTGTATATAAAACTGGTAATTCTGTGACTACTATTCAAAAGTTTTCAGTAAACCGAACAAACAATGGTCACGGCTTTGCAATTGGAAGTGAATCACCATGTTTTTTACGTGTATCACTTAATGAGATTCCAAAGTTATATAGTGCAGATCATCTCTTTGACGATACTGTTATTCGTACTGTTGTTTATGATTGTGAAGAGGAATATGAAATTGAAGAAGAGAGTCGATCAAAAATGGAAAACGTTAAATACAATAAACCTTTTGATTACTCTAAAATGCCTCCAATAACTGATATTTTTACATCGCAAAAAGAGAAATCTGAACAACCATGGTACATTATCAAACCTCAAGAAGTTACTTCTTATGTAGCTCCTGTTAAACCAGTGGTGCAAATAAACGGTCCTTTACCAAACGATAACAAACTTCAACCTCTTCCTACTCGTTGTCGTGTACTTCAGTATTTTGACACGTTCAAGGAAGATATTGAACGATTAGATGAAGCCATAGAACGCAACTCTCAAATAACGGTTTTCACTATTACTACTCCTCATGAGTGAGAAAAACGAGAAGTATTTCAAAAACAGTTTTTACCTATTGTTCGACATTTGCTCTATGTACTAACCGCTGGGAACAGGAACTTCAAAAAGAGGTCTCATCTATGATGAATGTGTTTCAAGAAACTGAACAAGCGATTTTAAACCAAAAACTTGAAAATCAATTTTTGCAAAAAGAAGTTGATCGAGTCTTGGAACATGTTCTTTGTGCTGATATAATTTCTGTGATTATGAATTCTCTTTATGAATCTGGTACTTCTATGCTTGTTGATGATCACTGTGATGATATTGAGTTGTTGTCTAAACAAATTGAGACATTCAAAGATGAAAATGTGAATCTCCGAAAACACAACGATGATGTGCAAAACAAACTCTCTAATGAGATTTTTCAACTCAACAAAAAGCTTGAATGGTGTCAAAATCAAAGTCTTGATTTCGAACTAAAAATGCTAAGTCTTAACACTTCCACAACCTTTCAAAAAGAAAATGAGTAATTAAAAAGTCAAATTTCAAAATATAAAAAGGAAATTGCAGAATTGGAAGAAGTTACAGACTATTGGCAAAAGAGTCGAGATAACTATCTCTATTCAAACGGAAAGCTTGAAAGTGAAATTCCAGATAAAAAGCACATTATCATTGAGTTGAAAGAGAAAATACGTGAACTTGAAAAAGGAATATCTGTCAACACTAAAGTAATTGCACCAGGAATGTACTCATTAGACATAACTAATGTAGAACAACGCACTCATAAGTCTAATATGGATCCTTCCACTTCTACAGGAATAGTTGCCACTCATAGCGTTAGCAGATCCAAGCGTAAACGTATGAAAAGGAAGAATAGAGAGACACTAGAAGCCTCTGAAGTATAAGAAAACCCTAGGACTTTGAATAACACTCATCGTGCACTAGATTTAGATTCTGATTTGGCAAATTGTAATCCTAATCGTTGTGTAACGAATGATGAACCTTTGAATGCTTTGAATGTTAATGCTTCATGTGTGTTTTGTCGTAAGAGTATGTTATCTGGTGATCATTCTAAATGTGTTGCGAATTCTCTTTTATCTCGTTTTAAAAAACATACATCAGGCAGGAAATCTAGGCCCACTAATGCTTCAAAATCTGTGCTAGGACTTATGCCTTGTGTAGTTTCTAAGAATGATGTAGTCCACCCACTAGTTGCGAACAATAACCCTAGGAACATGCCATCACTTAGCGAATTCACTATGAAAAAGGCTAAATCTAGTTATTGGCAACGTTGGTTACAAAGAACACATAACTTTAAATGGATTCCTAAAATTGTTAATATGTGTGCTTCTAACCCAACGGAACCCACAACTTCTTCGGGTTCCACCCTTACCATTGTACAATCATCGTCTCTTTTATGTGATGCAGGTGGTGCAAATTGTTCTCTGGATTGTTGATAGCGGATGCTCCCGACACATGAGAGGCAATCTCAAACTGTTAAGAAACTTTGTCTCAAAGTTCATTGGTACTGTCAGATTCGGGAATGATCATTTCGCTACAATTATGGGATATGGGGACTATGTTAGTGGGAATATTGAAATTAGTCGTGTTTATTATATTGAAGGCCTCGGTCACAATCCATTTTCAGTCGGTCAATTTTGTGATGGTGATCTGGAAGTTGCATTCAGGGAGAAAACATGCTTTGTTCGTGATCCACAAGGAAATGATCTGATGTCCGGTACACGTGGAAACAGTCTCTATACAATTTCAATGTCCGACATGACAGCTTCCTCTCCCATTTGTCTACTTTCAAAGGCTGAATCGACAAAATCTTGGCTATGGCACCAACGCATATCACATCTCAACTTCAGAACTATGACTGATCTTGCTCGCCATAAACTAGTTGACGGTCTCCCAAGGTTCAGATATGCAAAAGATCACTTATGTCCCGCTTGTGAACTGATGCGTGGTTTTGTGACCTTACAACAGGTTTTACCTCTCGAGGGATCTCAAGAGGCTTACAACCCCACCAGGCAGTGTACCTGACCGATGTAGTATAGGATAGTGGTAAGTACGGGGGATTGATCGTTCTCTCACAGGGAATAGTGTTCGTTAGGATATAATAGCTCATCTAATAGGTCTAAGGGTGGAAGGAAGATTCTTTTTGTATTTTTATATTTTTATGAAAGAAATTAAAATCTCGGTTTTGGAAGAAGGGCGGAATTAGTTG
>LBNU01013537.1:0-28115 GCA_014162995.1 Artemisia annua
CATGCTTCCTGCAAGCTTAGATGGCATCGTTTTGAGATGTGAAGACTCATCAAATCCAGATATCATTCCTGTGTAGCGTTTTGCTACTGGTTAAGTCAAAGCTTGAGCAAAAGATGATAGGTGTATAGTCTTGTTTTTGTTACGTCCCATGATCTTGTTTGGGATTGTTTTGTCAATGGTGTTGTGTGATTATGAAGCTTTTGGGGGAAACTTGATACTTGAAAAGGTTTTCAATTTTTCTGTTAATTTTTTTATTTTTCTTTATTTTTTTAATTTTTTTCTTGAGAAATGTATGATGAATTTGAGATTCATGGTATTATATTGGTCATTCATTCATGCCATTTTAATTCTTTGTGGGGGAGCATATTCATAATATGTCTAATTCTAAAGTTTGTAAATCTTAGATTATATTGTTAATCTTAACCGTAAGATAGCGTATTAAGTTATTGAATGAGCACTTTTTGTCAAAGTAGATGCTAAATTCATGGTAATGCTAGATTGGCTCAGTAAAAACTTAAAATGTATCGAGCCTCAACGAGTTCTAGCCTAATTAGGAGGTTATTTAATAAACGAGCCCGAACCCGAGCTTACACAAAACTCGCTTAAGCTTGTGAGCCTAAATGGGCCTTCAAAACTTATACATATGTGTATAAATAGAATGATAAAAGAGCGCAAACACTGGCTTCATAAACCTCACCTCTTACACAGATTTTTAAAAGATTTATGAGGCCAAAAATGTAAATATCTGTAAACGAGCCTGAACCAAACCGGAGCTTTAAAAATAAACTTTGAAATGAGCGGAGTTTAAGGCTGACCTTCTCTAAGTTAAATAAGATGAGAGTTGAGCTTGACCAGTTAATTTTGTAAGGGGTGACTCATTTGAATTTTGTGAAGCATCATACGAGACCATATACTTCACCTAATATATAGTAATAGATAATGATGGCATGATACTAAATATTTTGGATTTTTGACTTAAGGGCACATGTTAAAGACTCCTTAAATGATTGTAGGGTCTGATGTTAAAAGATAATGAGGACCAATCAGTGGCTGTTGGTCAATCAAAAAGTAACATCCAAGCTGCGGGAACCTCTTTAACATGTGCCCCTATGTAACAAGTTAGAAAAATCAAATATTTTTTGCAAAGTAAGGTATCAAATTATATGTCAATTCTTATTTTTTTTATTTTATTTTTTTATTATTTATTTATTTTTTTGAACGGCATATGTCAATTCTTAATTAGTGTCTTATATTTATCAAAATGCTAAAGTGTATTTCATTTTAGTTTGTTGTACAATAAATGTAACTTTTACATTTTAGAGTTTCACACGTTAACAAGGTTAAAATGTTATTTAACAATTTTGTAGGAGTTATTTTATTGCAAAAGAAACAAAAACTAAATAGTTTTCTCAAAAAACATTGAATACAACACGACTCACTATCATTTAAACAAGAGAGAAATAGAACTGAGACAACTATACTATCATCTATACTACTAACTTGTTAAAGTCAAACAACCATAGGGAGATCCCATAGTTTGAACACTTGATTGTTGCACTACATCCTTTAACTTTTAAACTGAGAAGTTTACATTTCAATTCATCCATCAAAGAACATATACAACCTTTCAATATTTATGAGCAACCTTGGATTTCTTTGACATCACCATTTCTTCTCATCCTCGCTTCGAATAACTCAAAGCCCGTTGCAGATTTAGGAACTAAGTTTGGGTGTAACACTTTCTCAGCTCGCTTTGCATCGTTGTAACCATCTCCACGTCAAGAAGTTATGGAACCAGAAATCAAGATGTTAAAAGAAAAAGAAAATTTAAGCAACTCATCAAAGCAAAGAAACCTCCCTCCTCTAGTGGGCACTAGCAGTTCACACTATCATTCATCAAGTGACGAAAGATGAAAGGCATGCTCAAAGAATCACATTAAGATAAAGAAATCAAGAGCACAGAAAAACAACCATATTCAAGCAGTCTAGCGAAGAACACAACCCTCCTTCAGCGGGTACTAGCACTTGGTCGTCTAAAGTTATAATCCATCCATTGGGTGCTTACACACAGAACGATGTTGACCCAAGTTCCACCTCCCAGATCATGTCTCCGATGGACTTCAAATATAGGTAACAACTCATTTTACTATTTAATTCACAATGATGCATATAAGAAACTAGAAATAAATTTTGGTTGCACTCAACCTAGATTATTTAGTTTACTTGAGTGATAAATATTTTATAACAATTATTTAAGGTCAACATTTCTCTTAATTCAATTTTGTAATAATTTCAGGTATTGGCATTCGTTCATGACGGTGCTGGTAGCATATTTAGCATGGGCTTAATCCATTTGAAGTTGCATTCTTAACAGCCTCTTCTCACTCACTAAGGAAAAAAATACATTGTCGACTTCAGAGTTGACGTTTTCTTTTTGGTTGACTTGGTTTCAACATTTATTGTTTGTTTCTTTGACCCGACAACTCAACTTCTCAGTTGTGATCCAAAAAGTATTGCCCTAAGGTACCTGACAACATGCTTCATCCTGGATGTGGCATCCACATTGTCATTTGAATTGTTTTCCTTCTTCCTTACTGACAAACACAATAAGGGTCTCATTTTTGCCGTCTTGAGTTTGCTTCTTTTTGATACATGTCACATGAACAGCACGTGTTATGCTTAACGGCTTTTGGCGGGAAAAACAATTGAACACTTTCTAGTGTTATAATAAAACATTTTACCACTTCATTTCATCCATTCTAGGATTTCTTGATTTAAGTTGTGGGTGTAAAAAATATCCGTATTCGGATATCCGAAAATTTAATTCACAATGATGCGTATAAGAAACTAGAAATAAATATTGGTTACAATCAACCTAGATTATTTAGATTACTTGCATGATAAATATTTTGTAACAATTATTTAAGGCCAACATTTCTCTTAAAATTTTGTAATAATTTCAGGTATTGGCATACGTTCATGGTGGTACTGGTAGCATATTTAGCATGGGCTTAATCCATTTGAAGTTGCTTTCTTAAAAACCTCTTCTCAGTCACTAACAAAAATATATATTGTCGACTTCATAGTTGATGTTTTCTTTTTTGGTTGACTTGGTTTCAACATTTATTGTTGGTTTCTTTGAACGGCATGTGTTATGCTTAACGACTTTTGGTGGGAAGAACAATTGAACACTTTCTAGTGTTATAATAAAACATTTTACCATTTCATTTCATTCATTCTAGGATTTTTTGATTTAGGTTGTAGGTGTAAAAGATATCCGTATTTCGGATATCCGAAAATTTAATTCACAATGATGCGTATAAGAAACTAGAAATAAATATTTGTTACATCAACCTATATTATTTAGATTACTTGCATGATAAATATTTTGTAATTATTTAAGGCCAACATTTCTCTTAAAATTTTGTAATAATTTCAGTTATTGGCGTACGTTCATGGTGGTACTGGTAGCATATTTAGCATGGGCTTAATCCATTTGAAGTTGCTTTCTTAAAAACCCCTTCTAAGTCACTAACAAAAATATATATTTTCGACTTCATAGTTGACATTTTCTTTTTGGTTGACTTGGTTTCAACATTTATTGTTGGTTTCTTTGACCCGACAACTCAACTTCTCAGTTGTGATCCAGAAAGTATTGCCCTAAGGTACCTGACAACATGGTTCATCCTGGATGTGGTATCCACACTGCCATTTGAATTGTTTTCCTTCTTACAATAAGGGTCTCCTTTTTGCCGTTTTGAGTTTGCTTCGATTTGATACATGTCACATGAATGGCACGTGTTATGCTTAACGGCTTTTGGCGGAAAAAACAATTGAACACTTTCTACTGTTATAGTAAAACATTTTACCAGTTCATTTCATTCAATCTAGGATTTTTGATTTAAGTTGTATGTGTTCAAAAAATATCCATATTCGGAAATTTGAAAATTTGATTAGACTTTATTAAAAAGTTAGGTTTTATTAAATGTCAGTTTTAGAAATCATACGAAAGTTTTTCAAAAATTATAGATATCTGGATATTCGGATTGCCAATTTTGGATATCCAAATTTCTTATATAACTAGTTATTGACAAGTCCCTTAAATTATTTGAATAAACAACATAAAATTATTGCCGAAAATGTCTCATTTTATATTTTCGCTTTAAGCCTCAAACAATCATGAGACTACTCTGATACCATTATAATCTTATTTACTTCTTTGACAATTATGTATCTTTTCTGATAACTTTATCTAAATTTATGCGGTAACTGTTTGCGAAAGTGATTTCAAAGTTGTAGAAAAGATGTCCCTCGAATGAAAAAGCCAAAAACCGAGCGCAAAGTACCAAAAACCGAAAAAGCCAAACAAAACTTTTGGTACGGGGTTTGGTTTTAAAAAACTTAAAACCAAAATTTTGTTTCGAGATTTGGTTTTAGCCAAAAACCACCTCATTTTCACCCTAATTTTGATAAATACGAGACATTAATTAGGAATTTTATATACCTGGATACCTTATTTTGTAAAAAAAACCAATGTTTTGAAATTCGAGTAACGAATCGACCCGATCGAGTCTCTGGGCCGCCTGTTCAACCGATTCGACCGCTGAGTCAACCCAATTCTCCCTTTATGTAGATTACAATATCTTGACCACCAAACATGTAAAAAAACCTTTAATATTACTATCAAACATACATAAAAAACTAAAAAAAATCAATTCAATCACATAATAGGTTTATAAAACATATACTATACAATACCAAACGCATACAATTTAACGAGATACAAGTTTTAAACTTAAAAACAACATTATCCATCAGCACGATCAATCCAAACATGTCATATATATATTCAAAAATAAAATTAAAAGTAAAATATCAAACATGTCCTACTTTGGTGAATCAGGTTAAATTAGGCAACATGAAACTCGCCGCGTAAAACTCAGTTTTCAATCCTCGAAAAATCATTTCATTTTGACACGCTTTTTTGGGAGAAAAAAAACGTTCAACCGGTGAGGTGAAAACGGATTTCAAAACACTACTCCGTATTATTAGAGCAAAACAGTTTTATAGCCAACATTAAAGGGTATGTTTGGAGCAAAGCATTTATTAGCATTTAAAAGCGATAAACAGTAGACGTTATGATTTTTAATGCTTGTTTGACGACGAGGATCAAGTAACTTTATATTTTTTCTTTATAATACTCATTTTCCAAAGGGTAAATTGCAAAAATAGTCCCTCACGTTTCACATTTTCGCAAAAATGGGACCGAGACAAAAAGTAGCGAAAAAAAGCCACCCATGTTCCACATTTTCGCAAAATCGCCACTGAGAGGCCTTTTCCGTTAGTTTTCCCGTTAAGTGCTATGTCATCGAGGGTAGTATCGTCATTTCACGGTTCCCGCGGGTACTAAGCTAGTGACACTGTAGTATGAGGGACTAAATTTGCAAGCGATTGTTTGCCTTTTTTTACAAACGGTACACTATCCAGGCCAGTTAAATATGAACGTTGCAGCACATTAAACTTTCACACTTTCCGAAATCCGGCAAAAAATATGGTATTGATTTGTGACTGTGGGAAACAAGCAACAATCAAAACAAGCTGGACAAACAGGAACGCAGGACGACGATTCTACTGTTGTCCTTCATGTGGGTTTTTGGATGGACGGATCCTCCAATGTGTTGCCGAGCAGTCGATGTGATTCTTGTCCTGTTGAGGGCGAGGAATGAGCTTGAAGAAGAGTTGGAGGAGCAGTTGAGTTTGATGAGGGAGAAGGATCAGCGGATTAAGAAGCTCAACAAGTTTCTTATTTTTAGTTGGCTCTTTTTTTTCATTGCCATTAAGTTGCTTTAGGTTGGAATGTAGGTGTTTAACATCTTTCTGGGTTGTATTATCACAGGGTTTAAGGTCATCCCTGGTTTGTATTGACCGTCATGTTAATAAAAAAGTGTTTGATTTTAGCACTATAGTGGGATCATCGTTGTTTTGGTTGTCCTTGTTATTATAAGAAGACCAATGTAGTCAAAATAAGGTTCATTTTACTTGCAGAATCAATATGAAGTAAACTTGGTTTCTGGTTCCTTATCAACTTTGACTTACAAAAGTCAAAACAATTTTGGGTCATTCGGTATACTTAAATAGTAGGCATGTTGAGTCATTCAATATACGTTAGTATATGATGATGGCAAACCACACATTGTGCAGAGCATTATGCAGCAAAATAAATAAAACAAAATGAAAACAAATACCATTCCTAATTAATCAAGTCTAAAAAACAAATCTCGTACAAATTATTGTCTAGAAGACAGAAACTCAGTTACACAATCCATACACTCATTGTGTTAAAACACAGAAACAAATAACCAACACGAGTTTATTGCACCACCACAATTGTGTTGACTCACTTGGCGACGTTGGCTTTTCTCTTGATCCTCTTCTTCTTTTGACCTCCACCATTACCTGTAGATTGTGAGACTTGACTTGCTTGTGTTCCAACTTGATGACTTGGCCCTGCTCCCACCTCTGTTGCAGAAGATCCCACTGGCTGAGTTGATCTTTCTAGTACCTCATCTGGTACTCCTTCCCTTCTTCTTGTCCCTTGGTTGCCTCTTCGTCCCGTACAAGCTCTCTTATTATGACCCTGCCCACCACATGCACCACATTTGACAGTCTTGCCCCTTTTTGACAGCTTCCCATTATTCACCATTGATTTTTTCATAGCCTGTTCAGCAATCTCTTCCCTTGACACTCTTCTCTTCTTCCGTGGTCTTCCAATTGGAACATGGTAGTGAGGTGGCTTTAGTTCACTAGGGATAGGGCATTTGGGCCAAAAGTGTCGACCAGCAATTCCTTCAATCTTGTGTTGATACATTGATTTCCAGGTGGTTAACCAATAACATTGATGCACATAATCCTCTGGGATCACAACCATGTTGTCAGTTGATTCCTTGCTGTGTTTAGCCATGTCGTTGATAGCCGCAACAGCATGCTTACATGGAATACCAGTGAGTTCCCATCTCCTACATGTGCATTCCATTTTCGGCATATTCACAACACATTGGTCACCCCAACCTCCCGCACACTGGTATGTATCCCCCCCCCCCCATAAAACCTTATACTCATTTGCTTCCTCCTTGATGGTTTCTAAAATTTTTGTTGCTGTTGGGGTTAAGAGACCTTCACATCTGTCTATTACATGCTGCACACTAACACTTCTCTTCACAAGATACTGCCTGATGTACTCCAAACAACCAATGATTGGTTGATCTCTGCCGCCCACTAACTTGCTATTGAACGATTCACATAAGTTGTTAAGAAGGATGTCACATTTAGCTCTCCCTGTAACCAATATATCAATATCAACATCACTTTTAATCTTATTAATATTACAGATGACAGTCATAATATCAACATCATTTTCAACCTTATTAATAGTACAGATGAAAGTAATAATATGTGTATAGTGTACCTGAAAAATGTGACCTTGACCATGATGTTGCTGGTATCTTCCTTAACCAGTCATAAGCTTTAGAGTCAACTGATTTTAGCTCTTCCATTCCTCTATTAAACTCAGGGATTGTTGATGCTCTAGCACACCTCCAAACAAGCTCCTTAATACTCTCTCCCTTAAATAACTGCTTCATGTTGTCATATATGTGTCGCACACAGAAGCGGTGTTCAGCAGCAGGAAACAGTTCTGCAATGGCTGGTAATATTCCCTGTAGATTGGTACAAAACATAATATGTGAATGGGGATTGAATTGGGTTGGAAATCAATTAATTGAATTTACAGAATGTTTATACCTTTTGTCTGTCGGATATAAAGGTGAAGTTTGAATTTGGTTGCAAATCAAGGTCATCTCCAAGATTGGTAAGGAACCATAACCATGAACTCTTGGACTCAGCTTCAACCACTGCGTAAGCAACTGGATAGAGGCCATTATTGCTATCGACACCAACAGCAGTTAAGACTTGACCAGTGTGATGTCCTTTGATAAACGCCCCATCCAGCCCTAGTATATCCCTTCTGCCTGCTTTGTAACCTTTTTTCAATGCACCAATACAAACATAGATCCGTCTGAAAACCCTTGAAGAAACACTTGAATCAGGGTTTGCTTCAACTTGAATCTTCACAGTTGTATCAGGGTTTCTATTCTTCAATTCCAAAGCGTAATCCCTAAGATTGGCATACTGTTCTTCATGGTCGCCGTCAATTTGTTTCTGGGCAAATTCCCTTGCTCTTGATATCTTTGTGATAGGGACATCAAGCTGCAATTTTTCATTTATTTCCATTGCTATTGCAGCTGTAGGGGATGTGCGGTCCCTAACAAGAATTTTAGCAACCTCGGATGAAAGGAATCGTGCAGTCAACAATTTAATTTTTCTTGTTTGCAGGCATTTATGTTCATCCTTTAATGTTTTTACACTCCAACTCCTTTCATCACCCACTTTTGACACATGTAGGGACCAGTCGCACATGGCCTTGTTATTTTTTTTGTAGGTTTTGGAACTTGCAAATTTGCCCTTTGACTGCGAAGAAGAAGCTGATGGTTGACTACTTCCTGTATCCTGTCTGCCATAACCCACAACAGTCCCTCTACACATCGCTCGAATCCTTTCTTGGTCACACTTTTCAATCCTAATATCTCTTCGGGACTCCAACGCATAGATTCTGAGCTTATCTTTGATTTCTTTGGGATGTTTAAATGTTTCTGTTACATAAAACTCTCCCTTCCTGACATTCGACCTACCCTCATACTCCTTCCTTATTTCTTTTAATCGTATCTTGCGTAGGTTGACAAATCTGTTATTATTGCCTTCTTCATCACTATGAAAATCATCATCAAAGTTATAGCCACTATCATGATCCGTATAATCTGCCATACACTCATCAGCTAACTTTGATACATTTTCAAAGTGGGGATCAAAATCAAACTTAAAGTCCGCCATTTCCACTTGTGGCTCAACAGGGGCTCTCACATCATCCTCTTCATCTTCAAAGTCAGACACATGTACAACATGGTCTTCCTCATTTACCTGCTGTGTTGAGGTGCCCACATCATCCCTTTCAACATCATCGCTATCAACATCATCCCTTTCCACATCAGCCCTTTCCACTACTTCTTCTAAATCAACATAGTTTTCGTTGAGCTCTAAAACCACATCCTCACTCTGGTCAAGTTCTGCAACCATGTCTGTAATCAAGTCGTCTCCCACACCAACATTATCTCCAGGACGGGCAAACTGGTACAGTTCATCATCTGCAAGTTGAGATTGTTGCTCAACTTGTTCTGGCTCATCAACGCCACTTGCATGTGGTTGCGTAGCATGAGTGATTGCTAAGGGAGTGTCTGTGTCACCAACCACTCGGCTTACATGTGGTTGCGCAGAAGAAGTGTCTGTGCCATCCAACACTTCATCAATTATATGGGCTTCATCTTCAGCTTGTTGTTCTTGACCAGCAATCATAGGCACTGGTGATTGACCATTGGTACCATCAAATGAAGTTTCAGCTTGCACCACATCGATGGTAGGATCATTTGAAGGCTCCATCGGTACTTCATCCGTTATTTTACATTTTCGGCCTTTTTTGGGTCTTCTGCGTTTCAACTCAACATACACCTCAATCTCTCTATGCGTTGGAATCAAATCC
Organism: Artemisia annua; assembly: GCA_014162995.1. Lineage (NCBI taxonomy): Eukaryota > Viridiplantae > Streptophyta > Magnoliopsida > Asterales > Asteraceae > Artemisia > Artemisia annua. The sequence continues at coordinate 9,650 of LBNU01013537.1, forward strand.
AACATTTGCATCACATCCTCATCAGACCTCAACGGGTACAACCCAACATCCAAAGTCTCGCCTGGTATCCTATAATAATAGCCTGCAACCGCACCTTTGACACCTATGTCATCTACCAACTCTTCAAAGGCGTAAAAACTAAACAAGTCATAATCCACACAATCATACCACGCAATAACTGGATCAACATACATCCTTCCTGGTGGTGGCGTAAATTTTCCACCGTGGGTTACTTTTAGAGTGAAGTAGGTCGGCTTTGATTCTGTATGCAAACAATAAACATCAACACACACACACTAACAACATGAAAAATCAACTTAATGTATAATCCACATCCTATTCGTACTGTTCATTACAATCACATATCACTGTAGATATAAAAATCGATACAATTAACAATGCCCAAAACATACCGTAAAGTTGATGAAGATTAGGGATCGGGGAAGATCGTTCGCGGTTTTTCCCAAATAAATTAGCCATCTTCTTCACTTTTTTTCGGTTCGGAAATCGTAATTGGAAACGTTAGGGCAAAAAATGCGATTGACTTTGGGCAAGGGAGTGTTTGGATCAGTGGATTAATGTGCTTGTTCGGTAGGTCTAATATTGGTTTAGGCGGGAACTGTGAAATGACGATACTACCCTCGATGACATGGCACTTAACGGGAAAACTAACGGAAAAGGCCTCTCAGTGGCGATTTTGCGAAAATGTGGAACGTGGGTGGCTTTTTTGCGCTACTTTTTGTCTCGGTCCCATTTTTGCGACAATATGAAACGTGAGGGACTATTTTTGCAATTTACCCTTTTCCAAATGAAAAAATTTATGACATACGAGTAAAAGAAAACAGTATTTGCTACTTTTATCAAATAAACCCACATATAAAAAAGCCCTAAAACACACAGTCAAACACACACACACACAAATGACTACCGAACCCACCACCGAGCACACGGAGGAGTCACCGCAGAAATGGCCAGGGTGGCCAGGAGACTGCGTATTCAGACTTATAGTTCCAGTACTTAAAGTAGGTAGTATCATTGGTCGCAAAGGTGAATTGATTAAGAAGATTTGCGAGGATACCAAAGCTCGTATTCGTGTTCTCGATGGCCCTGTTTCTAATCCTGACCGCATTGTAAGATTTACGAGGTTTTAAGTAATCTTAGTAATTGAATTGGTTAAAAACTGTTTTTTATTGTTGTTGTTGTTAGGTGGATTAGTATAAGTAGATTGTTGTTTTATGGGGTGTTTGTTTAAGCTCATATACGGGCTTACGACCTTATTTGATTTCCGCGTATAGACTTATATAAGCTTTTTTATATCATAACAATGTTGTATAAGCCCACAAGTCTCAAAATAAGCTAGAAATTTGAGGCTTATGTAATATAAGCGGAAATCAGATAAGCTCGTAAGCCGGTATATGAGCTTAAACAAACACCCCCTTATCACACTAGGGCTTAGCTATTAACATAAAGGTAAATAGCGTGGTTTTTAGGTGAGTTAATGATGTAGGGTGTACGATGGAAGTGCATTGTGTAAAAGGGGACATTAGTACAAAGTAGGCTGTTGTTTTATGACATTAGCGTTTGGATTATAATCTAGAGGTGAATAGCGTGGTTTTTTAGGTGAATAATATTGATGACTTAGGGTGTGCGATGGAAGTGCGGTAAAATGGAACATTAGTACAAGTAGGTTGTTGTTTTATGATATTAGGGCTTGGAATATAATCTAGAGGTGAATATCATGGTTTTAAGGTGAAGACGACGTGGGCTGTATGAGAGAAGTGTATTGCGAAAAATGGGACATTAGTACAAGTAGATTGTTGTTTTATGACATTAGGGCTTGGATATTAACATATAGGTAAATAGCATGGTTATTAGGTGAAAATAATGAGTGCACGATTAGAAAGCATTGCATAAACTAAACGGATTAGGTTGTCTGTTTAGGTTACTCGGGGAGGGCAGAGTCTTTGAATCAGATTTACGCGGCCTAACCGGGGTATTCTCGTGACTGTTTCTGACCCTTTCCCTAGCCAAACCCAAGATCTGTACCTAGTAAGGTTCGAAGGTGAGACATCTTGTGAGGACATTAGGGTGCCTGACCACTAGGCCACCTTGGTGGTTGATTGATAATAGTACATTGCATAGAGCGGAATAATTGTACAAGTAGATTCTTATTATATGACATTAGCCCTAAGTTTAGAATTAGAGAGTTAGAGCCTTAGAGGTATATAGAACGTAATCAAAACACAATGGATTAGAGTTTATGTTAGTTTTTTACGATGCGATAGGTATTTGGGTTAGAGGCATATAGAATGTTAGTTTATGTTAGTTTATGTTAGAGGTATATAGAATGTAATAAAATCACAAGTGATTTCAGCGGTGAATCATAACTTTATGACTGTAATTCTGTGGAGATCGTATTGGAATTGGGATAGCACCCAACTTGATTTATAGTTTAAAATTAGTAACGAACACTAATTTCAGTTTCTACAAAACCTTTAGCGCATGTGAAAACCGTCTCATAGCTTTGGTTATGCAACTCCTTATGTTTTTTGGTGTCGGACTTATAATAACATTTAAGGTTTAATTCTGCATTCTATCACGATACAGAGGGCTTTGGCATCTAGTCCTATTGTAGTTTTTGTTTCCGTTTTTTAAGTGTGCTCTTGACTCAGGTCTTCTAATTCTCTACTTGTTTAGGTCTTAATATCTGGCAAGGAAGAAACGGAGGCACCCTTGTCACCTGCTATGGATGCTGCGATAAAAGTTTTCAAACGCGTTAATGGATTTCCTGAGGATGAGGCTGCTGGTTTAGCATCTGTCCCATTTTGCTCAATTCGACTCTTGGTACCATCAATGCAAGCCATAACTCTAATTGGGAAGCAAGGATCTATAATCAAGGCAATACAGGAGACCACTGGTTGTGCCATTCGTGTGCTCTCTGCTGGTACAAATTCTATTGTAAATTTAATAGCTATTGTTATTCACATATGCATTATATCATATAGGATATTGTATTCTACGTCGTCAATTTCTCATTGGGTCTTTTTGATATTGTTGTTCTCTGACAGAAATTAGTGATCATTGAGAATAGTCAAATTTAATGGAACTTTCGTAAGTAGGATCAATTCCAGCCAACTTCGACAGAAAATTAATGAACACAAAATGGATATTTTCTATGTTGACTCTTTGATTTGAGATTTTTTTTTATTTTTATTATTTTTTTTTTTTATTTTTTTTTCCCCCGATACCTATAATTCTTTTGGCGTATTTTCAGTCTTACCCTTTTTTCATCAAAGTTTCATTCCCGTTCTTTGTGAGCCAGTTATAAACACTTCTAATCTACAATCCACTTTTTTTCAGAGGGTGTAATCAAATTATATGCAAGCGCAGAAGATAAAATTGTGGATTTACAAGGAGAACCTGCGATTGTTCTGAAAGGTTTAGAAGCAGTGTTAGGACACCTGAGGAAGTTTTTGGTCGATCATAGTGTTCTTCCCCTATATGAAACTACTGTAAGTTATTCTCATTTAGTGGCTAATAGGATCACCATCTCACACGTGCCAATGTCTCAGTGATTAATATATAAGCTGTTTTATGCAGCACAATGCCAGAATTGCACAAGAAAATCAAGTGGAGCCATGGGCTGAAAGATCGATAATGAATGGTGGTTCACATGCTCAGGTTGGTAGTGATTATCCTCTTTCACAGAAAAGAGAATCACTGCTTCTTGACCGTTTGCTCCAACGTGAGTCACGGGTTTCTTCATCTGGACTTTCGCTTTATGGACGTGATCATGAGTTACCCGCAACACGTTCTTCTGCGCTTGGTATTGATAGCAGCACTTTTGTAACTCAGGTCAGTACCCTAATAGCTACGTATTGTAACTCTTTAAATTTTAAAGGTGGCAAAATGGGTACATCTGGCAGGTTAATGGGTTTGGGTCAAAATGATTATATTTTAGCACGAGTAGAAATAGGTCTCGTGTAGGGTTAGTAATTATGGACTAATAGTAGAATTTATTGTAAAAATGTATCTAATTGTTGTCACTGTATGAAATTTTACATTATTGTTATTATAAATAGGTTGTTCAAACAATGCAAATACCAGTAGTTTATGCTGAAGATATCATTGGTGTTGGGGGAACGAATATTCAATATATTCGTCGCACAAGTGGTGCTATTCTTACCGTTCAAGAGAGCCAAGGTTTACCAGATGAAATGACTATTGAATTAAAAGGGAGCTCGTTACAGGTTCAGACTGCGGAACAACTTATTCAGGCAAGCAGCTTTATTTTCCCTTACCCTTTCCCCCACTGGTTTTCCCTTTTTGTTTTATACGAGCTGAATCGCATGTGTGTATATGTACATTAAAACAAAATAATTGATATTCTAATTACAAAAATGAAGATTTTTAGTATTAGATCAGAAAATCCTGACCTTTAATAACACCTTGATCTAAACTTAATCTTCTTGTGTTTGAAATCCCCAAAAGGCCAAGAACCTTATAAAATTTCTTTACTTCTTTTTAGTGGGTTCTAACATAATGTCAAATTCATCTGGGCTTTGGAGTTGGTTAGTGAATATTATTGATTTTTATGAAATCAACACGTTTATAAAATTGGGTGCCTATAAAGGTTAATTGCTAACCTAGGAATGACTGTACAAATTAATGCAATTAAGTGTCTATACGTTATTATTGATATTTATGCAAGTAAAGCCGTTCATTTGCAACAGAAGCTAAATAGAATTAGTTTTAGATTGTGTAAAAATATGAGAATTAAAATCTTGCTACTCCCTGTTATGCTATTTTGCTACAACCATTTCTCTAAATGACCAGTTTTAGGGCAACTAACAAGTTTTTACTCATAAATAATTACTCCCATAGTTGATAAAAAACGACTGATGAGCACCTTAAGAAAAAGCCATGTATCCTGATTTACCTTTACGAGACTCGAGACATTTAGCTCAACAGTTAGATGTCCTATGCAGTCGGAGTAATTAGAACACTTAACTGCTAGGGTGGCCCTTGGTGGATGGTTTTTTTGTATAAAACCATTTTCACCCTTTGGATTTTTTTTTCTTTCTTCCCCCCCCCCCCCAAGGGAGGTGTCAATATCACTTTCGACAAATTTGTGGAAATGCAGAAAGAGCATTTTACAAATTTATTCAAGATTGTCTATTATTGCGATGAAAGTCAAAATATAATTAAAAAAGTAAGAGGTAGTGAAATGGGTGGGTTGTGTAACAATGTAACATGTTGAAACGGATAATTTTTGTATGCGTTGAATTGACCCAAGACCTTTTTTTTCTTCCCTAAATTCTTCTATTTATTATATTCGGTTATTGTAAAATGATTATAAACGGAGGACGAAACATTGATAGTATGCTATGTTAACTTACTCAGGAATGCGTAGACAACCACAAAGATTCCATTCGAAGTGGTTATGGCAACATGGAGTCAGGTCTAAGATCTTCTTACTCCGGGTTAAGAGATTCTTTTTCTTTCCAACAGTCGTATGATGGGTATGGAATGTCTGGTTTAGGCGATTACAGTAGTTACAGAATGTGAAATGTATCAAACTAAAAGCTTTCTTTCTTTTATCATTTTCCATGAAAGAAAAGCTTGTCACTCTCGCCTCTTGTGCACTCACATTCTATTGAATGCTTTATGAACATGTAATTAGGTTGTATGTTTGCTTGTTCAATCAGGAATACTAACGGTTTTGCTTTTGAACTTGGTATTGTTTGTGCACAATTTGCAGGAAAGTTATCTAACAATGTTTACAACTGTCAATTGTTTCTTTTTTGTATGTTTTGTGACATATAAGGAACTTTAGAAAAATAAAATAATAATCAAAAGAAAATGAAATGAAATAGAAAACGTGTTTGCATGCATTATTTTCTAGAAAAGATTTTAAAAATAGAAAAGTCCCTTTTCTAATACTATATAATTAGAGAAAGGTTTATTTAGTGACTAATACTTTTTTACATACTTAAACATAAATTTTAGCTACTCATTTTATAAATTTCAAAACCTAAAGTAAGAAGATAAATAATATCCATTTAACAAAGTAATGATGACAATTGCATTGCTAGCTTTAAATGAAATTGTTTCAAGTTTTCTACTTTCCTATCCCACATGGACCAAAGAAAAAATATATTGCTTGTTTATATACACTATTGTGGATGGTTTGTATAAATGGGTATTAGTATTATGTTGTTGCAGCCTCATGACAGCGTTGAATACCAACATATATAACGTTGTATTCAATGTTCCATGTTCTGCGACAATTCATACATATCCATATTCAATTGTATAAGCTTCTCTGTTTGCTTTTTGGTATCAGAGCCTAGTAACGAACTTGAACATGGAAAAACAGTTAAATGAGTTATCTAAAGCACCAATAGAAATCAGACTCGGGTTTATGCAAACACCTGGATTACCAAAAGATGGAAAGTGTATTTCACTTCTAAGGAATCTTTTGCCAGAAACACAATATGTGTTATCATCTTCATCAGGAAGTAGAGTTCAGAACAAGTATGTTATGTACAAGCGACACTTAATAACATAACAGAAATACTATCATGGATAGCTTTACACCAAACTCCAGAACATAATCAAGCTAATATTGAGCGTTCAGAAAATATAACAAAGCTCCTAGAAAAACAATCTACAAAAATCATTGAAATCCTAGAACAAAATAGGAAGAATATAAAAAACGAGCTTGAAATTATTCAAAAAATTGATGATCGAAGATACGAAACTCTTTTTGCAAACCAACAAAGAATCATAAATCTTTTCTTAGAAAAGGCTCCTAGGGAGGAAGAGAATAAGCAGCTAGACACAGAGATAAGAGAACTAAAAGATATAATTACAGAACTAAGAAAAGAAACAAAGAGCGAAAACGATTCGATAAAAGAAGAAATCAACGCCAACAAAGAGGAAACTATAACAAGAATAAAAGATCTATTATGAGTACTTTAGAAAAAATTCTAAGNGGCTCCTAGGGAGGAAGAGAATAAGCAGCTAGACACAGAGATAAGAGAACTAAAATATATAATTACAAAACTAAGAAAAGAAACAAAGAGCGAAAACGAGCTTGAAATGGGTATTAGTATTATGTTGTTGCAGCCTCATGACAGCGTTGAATACCAACATATATAACGTTGTATTCAATGTTCCCATGTTCTGCGACAATTCATACATATCCATATTCTTTTGGGTTCGAGTTTTATACGCATATGCATTTTTAATGAGTAAATCTAATCCGCGAGACAATTCATACATATCCTTATAACCTTATTCTTTTGGGTTCGAGTTTTATACGCATATGCATTTTTAATGACTAAATGTAATCCGCGAGCAGCGGAAATTCTAAATTAAAATTTCTAGTTTCTTATGACAATTCATACATATCCTTATTCTTTTGGGTTCGAGTTTTATATGCATATGCATTTTTAACGAGTAAATGTAATCCGCGAGTTACAACGGAAATTCTAAATTAAAATTTCTATTTTCTTGAAATTCAAAGTTTCTTAGGGTTGTTTCTTTTTTTTGTTAGCTAAGAGGATGTGTGGAGCCCACACCTATATGAACATCTTATTGGGGAGGGGCTTAAATTTTTTGTCTTGGGGATATAGACCCATTAGTGGATAAAGTGGGTCCCTTTTAACAAAATAATAATATTAAATTGGTGGGTTCCATTATCTTTTCCCATTAAGTAAAAAAGAAACACCCCCTTACAATCCTTTCGGTGCTCACATTTGGCTGTATCTAAAATAAGTTTTCAAGATAATTTATCTTTTAGATACAAGTATTAAGGTATGTTTGACATATGACACTGTTGAAAGTTTTTTTATTTTATTTTATTTTATTTTATTTTTATTTTAAATAAGCTACTTACAATATAATCTTTGTTTAGAAGACATAATTTAAGAGATTTTATCATTATAACAAAGAAAATTTTCAATAATTTCTGAAAATCAAATATTACTTTAATTATGTATATTATAAAAATAATCTATTTTGATAAATTTTCTCTCTCGATTTACAACTTCATCTTTAGTTCTAGCAATACTTATTTATGCTACACATAGAATGTGTGAGATTTGTGTTATTGGATTTTATGACGGTGGTGGATTTCTTTCATAAGTTAAGGTTTAGTTTGACGTTAATGCAACACTATGTTATTCTGTAACAATGCTTATCAGTAAAAATTAGGTATAACTAAAAAGTGATCTAAAAAGTGTGTTTATCAAATGATAACAAAGATTTTATACCAAATGCATATGTTATTTGCTAAAAGGGTTTTGTTAAGAACACAAAGAAATGAATAAAATAATTTATTTATTTATTTATTTATTCTTTTGTGGTAAAAGGATTTATTACCCCGATAAATAAAATAAATCTTTTTCATCAAACATTTATTTTTGAATTTATAGAATAAAACAAAACCTCTAGTGGGTACTCTCGTATTTCGGAAAAAAGAATATTTCCTTATTAGGAAATATTTTATTTTGTAATTTAAAATTTAAAAAATTTGTTTTGTTGATAAACTACACAAGTATAAGATAAATACAAAAAATATAGATGAGATGCAATACTACACAAGTAGAATATATTTAAAAAAAATATAGATGAGATGCAACTAACAAGAGGATTAAATTTTTTAAATAATTATCTTTAATAATAAACAAATATAATTAAAAATCATAAATCAAACAAACAAAGATTAAATTATTTGTTTTTTAAAAAATAAAAATATATCATTCAAAAATTTTTTAATAAAAAACCCGCNTTTTTTTTTTTTTAACACAAACTAAAATTTCATTCATGATTAAATCGTTACATTTAATTCAAATAAAATAAAAACATTACAACACTTATTAAAACATTACAACACTTATTAAAACTAATCTTCTAGGTTGTATTGTTCCTTGATCGAGTCTTTGATTTCTTGCAATTTTTGTCGTTGAAATGCGGGCAAAGATGAGTCGATTGGTTTGAAATAAAAGATGAGGTCTTTTTGATATTTCTTTTGTCGCTCAAGTTCAAGCTTTTGTTCTTTCACTGCCAATCTTCTTTCTTCTTGCTCCGTTTTCTTTTGCTCCAGCGCCAACTGCATATCCCTTTGCTCCAACTCTTTTTGCTTCAATTTGTAGTATCCATCGGCAAGCTCCTTCTTCTTGCCCATTACCTTTGATGTTATGGCTGTCCATTTTTCGGCTACCCCATCCAAACTAAACCCCGACGATTTCTTCTGAGCAGCCTTATTTTTCTTAGCTGCATCACGCCCAACCGGTCGCTCATTCCGAGGCTCTTCATTATCAGGCACATCCGAGCCCGTTTCAGAAGTCCTTGGTTTTTTTCGAGCCGCATTTTGGTCAAGAAAAGTCGGCATCTCATTTTTCTTCCAAGTATCATGGTCCTTCAAAATCTCCCAACAATGATCCAAATGAAAGGCATGCCTCATCATTATTTCATATTCGTCACACGCTCTTTGGTAAATAGTGAGATCATTCTCACCACTTCCAAAATTCGTGAAACAATTGTCGTAAATGGCACAAAATGCACCAACTCTAGGACGAATCCTATTTTTCCACTTGCTAGTAATTGAGTTGTATGATCTCCCTTCACCAACCTCATTCTCAAAGTATGTAATCACTTTCTTCCAAAATCCTTTAGAATTTTGGTTGTTTCCAATTGCGCTATCCTCCGACGAATCACACCAAGCCATGCACAACGCCTTCTCTTCTTCTTTTGACCAATTCGAGGAGTCTTTGTCAAACTCTTTCTCAACCGCCTTCTCAACCGACTTTTTTTTACCCTTTGTAGTAGCACGTTTCTTTGGTTTGACCGGTGACATCTCTTCAGAAAGAGTGTTGTCGTCGTCATCACCAACAAGGTCATCATTTGGCACCGATCCGTGACCCGAACCTTGATAACCCGGTGACATTTGTTGACTCGGATAACCCGAACCGGTTCCAGCATAAAAATTCGGATTATTTTCTAATTGTTCCAAAAAATCACAAGCATCAAGATTGATGCGGTTAGCCGGAGAATAATATTGATAATTGGAATACGAAGACATTGATGAGTCCATTGTTGGACGATAACACGAGTCGGGGGAGCCATGCATAGATTGATGGCTTCGACGGGAGTAGCTTTGTTGTGGTTGTTGGTTGTTTTGATACGGGGGAATAAATGGACGATTAATATTACGATTCATAGCAAATGGATTGTATTGTTGTTGTTGTGGAGCTTGTTGAGATTCATACTCAAGAGAACGAGGTCGGAAATTGATGTTTGGTGAGACACCGGTTAACCGGAAAGTCGAATCCGGTGATACTTCCGGGATGTTTTGTTGTGGTAATCGGGATTTTCGGCCTTTTTGTTGTGGTGTTTTCTTAGACATTTTGAGTTGGAAAAATAGTGAGATTGTGTGAAATGAAGTGTGGTTTAGTTGTGTATTTATAGATTTTTTTTTTTTTTTTTTTTAACCAAAACGGTCAAAAATGAAACGGTAATAAATATTTATTTTATTGGTTTGTGGTACAAACGGTCGAAAATGAAACGGTCGAATTCAATTTGGATCAAAATCATGTTTTCTACTCGGTCGAGTGTGTGACCGATTTGTCTGAGTTTTAGGCTTTATCTCGGTCGCGACCTAGGTGCTCCAGTAAGGACGACCGACTCGACCAAGGTCGACCGAATCGGTCGATTCCCTTACTGCATGCAGCCTTAGNTAATAGTGAGATTGTGTGAAATGAAGTGTGGTTTAGTTGTGTATTTATAGAGATTTTTTTTTTTTTTTTTGAGTCAAACGGCTAATTCAAACGGTAAGAAAATGGTTTGTGGTTCAAACGGTCAAAAACATAAATGTCCAACCGAATGTGGATCAAACTTTTATAAATTTGTTGCTTTCTACTCGGTCGGCCAAGGGACCGATTTCGCTGCATTTTTCACGCCAAGCCGGTCGCGACCGACTACCAACAATAACGACGACCGAGTCCACAAGGGTCGACCGAGTCGGTCGTTGCCCTTGCTATGGCCGGCCTTATGTGTTTCACATGGGTCACCTAAAACAAATAGCTCCGTCCATTGGTTTGGTCTAGTAAAAGTCCAATGCTATTAGTTAGTTCAAATATTGGAGTTTCATGTTATTGGTCGAACAATTAAAACCTTTCTCCTACCTTTTGTTTTAAAAAAAAGACAACTTTCTCTCTCTACAAATCTCATTCAACAAACTTTTTTCCGCGGTCGGTCTTGGCCGGCCGTCTGGACCTCCTTCTTGTACTTTTCTCTATCCTATAATAAAAGCCTTCCCAAAGATCTGTCATCTCCCATTCGCCACTGCTACTATAGTCGCTGCCGCCACCGCTGTCTTCTACTCAGATCCGTTACCATCCGGTCTCTTCTGCTCAGATCTATTGTGGTCCGTCATCGATGGCTTGCTGCTGCCTTGGGTTTGGACATTAGATCTGTTTGGTTTAGGTATGGCTCCTTTAAGGATGTTCAGTTTTATCTTCTATGTATGTTTTATGTACTTTGTGTACTTTTGTCAAGCTACATCTTCAAATGGTTGTGTCTACCAAAAGCTCACTTTGAGGATTCCCCCCACCCTCGTATGGTGTTGCTGTAGTCTGCCACAACTATTATGGTGTATGTATTGTTTTGGCTTAACTTGTTACCTTGTGTATTTTGTTTGGCAAGTCGGTTTCGATTTTGCCCATTATATTCGATGTAACTTGTTATGTTCAAATTACCTCCATTTGTGACGAGTGAAATGAAATCTTTGTTTAAAAAAAAAAAAAAAAAAAAAAATTATGGACATTTTCGTCAATCATATCTCAACTAAACATTAAAAGAGAAGACAGGTTGGCAAAATCAAACTTTAACAATGTCATCCATATTAACACCACATGGTTTGGTCAATTGGTCATAATAATTATATTAACCACACAACCTTTTAATTATTTGCAACCACTCGTTAATGTCAACCATCATGAGCTCTTACGCCGCCATGCAACTAAAATCCACCTCCTAACGTATGTTGACAATCACATAACCTTTTAACTACTTACAAGTACGCTATTATCTTAAGTAAAGTTATCGTTATTCGTAAAGTTATTGCTAGGAAAGTATGAACGAATTACATCACACTGCTAGAAAATTTAGTCACAGCGTATCCGTCACAGCATCACGTGAGTTACCCTACTAGGCAGCTAATATATCACTACCTGAAATTTATTTGCAACATATACGTACATGCATATGTACAAAAAATTACCGTGGAAAAAAAATGAAATGTCAAGTCAAAAATTCAAAAGAATACATTTGTTACATGAATACTTGACAAGAAGTTGTCTGTCTAGCTAGAACCCATCTATAAACAATAAGAATCCGTCGACCGTCTTCCCTAAACCCAACGCATCCCTCGACTGCATCGCCCCCTAGCTCCCTGAGCAAGACCGTGTCCCACCCTGAACTTTTCATTCTATCGGTTTGCCTGCCAACCGATTAAATGGGCACATCTCCCCATATTTTTTACCGTTGCATGATAATAATAATAATAATAATAATAATAATAATAATAATAATCACACTTACCTGAGCTGAAAAGTCACCAAAGATCAAACTCGAAGGAATATGTTCTTTCTTGGTTTGTTGTTCGAATCACAAGAAAGAATCATAGATATATATGTATCTCACATCAAAACTAGACTCGAACAAGAATCGAATACTAAAGATCTCAGGTTGTTTATACAAGATCTTCAAAGATCCTCAAAGAAACCCATCATTGATCTTAAACGCAAAACACAAAACATACACAACCTACCCAAGACCTCCTTTCAGAGATTCTAAAGAAACTACGTTTTACATGTACATAGATGCGCACAACAAAATAGGAAAACACAAATCAACAAAAGCAAAAGAGAACAGGTCCCTTGCTTCTCCTTCTAGAAACAACAAACGTTTCAACAAAAATTTGACACTACTGTAAAGTCATTTTTTAACATGATCTTGCGTATTGATTTTTTTAGCATGATCTTGATTATCATGTTTAGATTGTTATTGATATATCATACTAAAGAGATTGACAACTTATGAAAGTTGTTGTGCCATTATTTTTTTTTCCAAACACCATAGCCAACATTTATATTAGATATCTAGTTGTGTAACATGTTAAAAAAAAAAAAAAAAAAAAAAAAATTCATAAATTGTGATGAGAATACATAAACGACATATACGTGACCCATGATTTACCTTGAAGTATAGACATATGGTACGAAATATGATGATTGTTAATGCATAACTACAATGAGAAGGTGGAGGAAATCAATTAAAAATGATGTGACATTGAAAGTCGGGTGTTAAAGAAATGAACCATGTACCCGGTTTTACGTTCACTAATATTAATTTGAATCTTTACCTTGATTAATATGGTTATAGGCTCATATAATGGATTGTTTTGTATAAACAAACATGATGTTTAAGTTATATAGGTACACGTTTGGTAGGGAAAAATCTTTATTAATATACTATACTTGTCACGAAAATTACTTTTGTGTAGCGAACAAAAAAAATAGCTTTTCTGTGCATTAAAGTTAACATTTTTGTCATTTTTTAAGTATTATGACTATTTTACCCTTTAAATTACAAAAATGGTCCCTGTGAGTTTGCGAAAATTGCATCCAACGTCCATAGGCTAAATTACGTAAATGATCCCTGTCTTTAAGAGGAAATTGCATCCACCGTCCTTTTATTTTATTTTTTTTTCTCAAAAACATATTTTTTGAAAAAAAAATTTGAAATAAATATTTTCGAAAAAAAAATAATTTTGAAAAAAAAAATATTTTTAAATACAAAATATTTTTGAAAAAAAAATATTTTCGAAACAAAATAAGTTAAAAAAAATATATATTTTCGAAAACAAAATAATTTCGGGAAAAAAAAAATTGAAAAAAAAAAGATTTTGAAAAAAAAAATTATTTTTTGAAAAAAAAGAAAAAGTTTTTTCTGAAAATAAATTTTTGAAAAAAAAAATTTCGGAAAAAAAAATTCGGAAAAAATATTTTTGAAAAAAAATTCGAAAAAAATATTTTTCAAAAAAAATTTCGGAAAAAATATTTTTGAAAAAAAAAATTCGGAAAAAATATTTTTGAAAAAAAAATTCGGAAAAAATATTTTTGAAAAAAATAATTTTCAGAAAAAATATTTTTGAAAAAAATTTATTTTTGAAAAAAATAAATTTGATTTTTTTTTAAACAACAGGGACCATTCATGCAATTTAGCCAAAGGACATTGGATGCAAATTTCAAAAACTCAAGGGAAAAATGGTCATCACAGAATTTTTTTTTTGTCTTTGTTACACAAAGAAAGACAAAAATGTCAACTTTAGTGCACAGAAAAGCTATTTTTTTTGTTCGCTACACAAAAGTAATTTTCGTGACAAGTATAATACATTATTAAAGATTTTTCCCCGTTTGGTAATATCAAATACTTCATCTACAGATAACAAATTTCAAATCCAATAACATGTTTAAAAATTAGATTTTTTTTTCTTTTCTTTTTTTGGAAAATTTTCGAGCTGCATATGATCGTTTTTGGAAAGCTTTAAAAAACATATACAATGTTGCAAATATTATATTGTGCGTAGTTCAATTGAAAGTTTGTTAGTGTCTCAACTTTCAACACTTCAAAACAGAGAATTTCCTGTCAAAATCAAAGAATTTATTTTCCTGACTTTTTTTTTCCAATATTAACCATATACTGTAGCATATTCTATGGTCAAAAATCAAAATTCTCATTCACATAGCCTAATAGCCTATGTTTATATGCCCCCTATATATATACACACATGCATAACATCAATATCAATATCATTTATTCATTTCATCTAACTTATACGAAACCTAAAAAAGAATCTCATATACAAAAAGAAATGAATAACAAAAGCTTATTTTCTTCAATTTTCATTGCTCTTTTGATCACCTTTTGTGTACCTTTGGCTTTATCTCAAGAAGTTGGTAAGTCCATACAACTCTCTAGCTTCAACATTATACTTTTTGTTTACTGTTTGATTGTTTATACTTCTTGTTCTTGAGATACATTTATAATGGTTGTATAGATGATGAGCAGGAGTTCTCGTATGATGTGAACAGTCCAAATGGGCCGAATAATTGGGGAGGCCTGTGTAATATAGGAGGCATGCAGTCACCGATTGATATTGCGGATGAAAGGGTTGAGACGACATCTAAACTTGGAAGACTTGAGAGAGATTATAAACCTTCTAATGCAACGGTTATTAATCGAGGCTATGATATAATGGTAAAATTGTTGGAACGATCCTTCGCTACAAAAAACATGTCCTTTATATTAGTGAGATAAATAGGCCCAAGCCCGATTTGTGGGTTTAGGGTGACTAGGGTTTCACCATTATAAATAATGGTTATTAATAAGATTATACCTACGGGGAATTATGTAATCTAACATGGTATCAGAGCGGGTCTGACCCTCAGACCTAGGTGGCTAAGTTGAGCCGCCTCCACGTTAGGCCACCCCGTCAAACCCTAGCCGTCACTCTTTAAACCTTATTAAAAAAAATGGCGGCCAAGAAGAAAGGAATCCTAACAAGAGTTGCAACAAGCTGGCTTAATGATCTTGAGTTGCAACAAGCTGCTTTGCTTGGTGCTCCTCCTTAAAAGATGTGAAGTTGTTAATGACAGAAGCAAGTTTCTCCACGGTCAACTGAGTTGGAAGAAGTTTATACTAATATGACATGGCTACATGCGAAGAGATGTTTTGTTGAGATCCTTTTTACCATATTATTTAAGCATCGAGTTAAAAAAAAAAGTTAATAGTTATTTTTATGTTTGTTTGTTAGTCGATTGTTCGTACGGCTTTGTTACCAGTCGACTAAAGTTGACTGTTGGTACCAGTCCCTAAAGTCGACCGTTGGTACGGTGTTGTTACCAGTCGACTTAGCCGACCGTTGGTACCAGTCAACTAAAGTCGACCGTTGGTACGGTTTTGTTACGAGTTGACTAAATTTATGTTTTTATTATGCTATTTTCTTTTTTCTTGTTTAGTTTAGTACTCTGCGAGGGAGTATTAGTGAGATAAATAGGCCCAAGCCCGATTTGTGGGTTTAGGGTGACTAGGGTTTCACCATTATAAATAATTATTATTAATAAGATTATACCTGCGGGGAATTATGTAATCTAACACTTTAGTGACCAAAACGAAAAAGAAGTCATTAGAAGTCGAACAATATATTGTAAAAAATACTCATATCAACAAAAGTTATAAAAAAAAATGATGTCACTAGATTTCTTGGTTGTTTTTCTTATAATTAAAAAGTGTATGTAGAAGTGAAGTACCTACTTCACTATATCGACACACAAAAAGTGTAAGAGTAATTTTTGGCTTTTAGTGACAAATATTTTCACAAAACTTTCATTAAATATCAATATTTTGACATTTTGCCTCCACTTTATAAAAGTGTCACTAAAAAAATTAGATTTATGGACTTTTTTGTGTTATTAGAAACACAATCACTAAAAGTCTATTTTATGTTCTAGTGCTTGCTTAAACATTCGTCAGATTAAGTTATTTAGCGAGAATTTATATATATTCTAGCAATAACATTTTCGTATGATAAATGATAATACAGTTGAGATGGATAGGGGGAGGAGGACATATCCGTATAAATGGAACCGAGTATCAACTTAATCAAGTTCATTGGCACACACCTAATGAACACTCCATCAACGGACAAAGGTACCCAAAAAAAATCTTTTAGTTTAACCATAGCCAACTGCTAACAAACACTAATCTTTGAACATGTATAGATTCAATCTAGAGCTACTCTTAGTTCATCAAAGCGCAGACGAAAAAATTGCAGTGGTTGGAATCCTATACGAAATTGGTAGCCCTGATTCTTTTTTATTAATGGTAAACTTGATAAACATATCACTATTACTGTTATTAATTGTAAGCCTATAGTACATGTTTTTTGTTTCTTAATATTGATGTTCTTATTTTGGACATATGTAGATAGAACCATATTTGAGAGCAGTGGCTCCTACAAAGGGAGTTGAAACAAGTGTTGGAATAATTGATCCACGACAAATAGAATTTGGGAGTATAGAATACTATCGATATATTGGTTCACTTACTACTCCTCCATGCAGCGAAAATGTTACCTGGACCATTGTTAAAGAGGTAATATTTTTTTTTCATTTTTTGCATCATGCATACCAGTTTCACTAAATATTTATTGTGAGCAAACAAATTAATCAAGATTAAGTTTTTGTTGCTTAAAACTTGTTAGATAAGAACAGCTTCGCTAGAACAGGTGCGTTTAATACGTGAAGCAATCCACGATGTGAGTTTTACATATTTAATTTCTTATACTGTAACTTGCAGTTTTGATATAGAT
The DNA here is from genome assembly GCA_014162995.1 of Artemisia annua. Classification (NCBI taxonomy): domain Eukaryota; kingdom Viridiplantae; phylum Streptophyta; class Magnoliopsida; order Asterales; family Asteraceae; genus Artemisia; species Artemisia annua. The sequence goes on from LBNU01013537.1 coordinate 27,093, forward strand.
CTTTGTTTAATTAAGCCTATGCTGTAACAGGAGGCTGGTGCTAATGCAAGACCAATTCAAGCATTCAATGATCGATTTCTGAAGCTTTACAGACCAGATGTCGTTGAAACACACTATTATATGGATATATAACTGAGGAACAACACATTTTATTTTATTTCTATTGATTGTGGATTTATATTACTTGATGGACACAAATTACTATATATCGTTTTATTTACAGTTTTCATATTTTCTACTGTATGATTTTGCATACTGGTGAGATTGAATTATTTTGTATGATTCTTATATACATAAATAAATTTTATGATGTGTTTATATGTAATTTAAATACTGGAAATTGCCTATAACTTTCATGAGAATCAAGAGGTATTGATCCCAAACTTTATAAGGTCGTACTCACATATATTTGCCAACAATAGAGACACTTCAAGAAACTTATTTTTGTTACGAGAAGTTGATGAATGTAGGTTAAAAGTTCAATTCTGTTTGGATATTAAAAGGTGGGCTTATGTCATTGAAAACTCTACATAGGTTTCTGGTTTTTGTGTTCAAGTCGCTGAATCTTGTTTTAGTCTCGATTGAGTACTTAAACTATATGGAGATTCAAATAGTTATATCTCAGATATACACAACTCATCGAACCAAGTATCACTTGAAACATTAAATTCACATTTACTCGACTTTCAGCCCTCTGAAACTAAACTGTTGCATCATGTTTCTTTTTTTACTCAGACATCACCATCGTCCCGTTTTTGAGGTGCAATGTGTCATTTTCTTCTTAAGACGTTTCACTGTATCATCTACTATTTGGCAACTAAGAGTACACTGTCTGGTGGAGGAGCCCCTGAAGTAAACACTGTTGGAATTTGATAATCTTAACAATTATATAATCAAGTAACATCATCAAAGCATGCAGCGGAAGTAAAGATCATAATACTTGTAATTTAATTAACCGAATATAAAAGAATATGCGTACCTTGGTGATTTCTAGCGAAACAAGAAATCAATGTATCAAGAACA